>CM067513.1:4213661-4306568 GCA_034509495.1 Acestrorhynchus altus
CATAAACCTAAACCTTACTCTAACCCTAACCTTAACCATAAACCTAAACCTAAACCTTACTCTAACCCGAACCATAACCATAAACCTAAACCTTACTCTAACCCTAACCTTAACCATAAACCTAAACCTAAACCTTACTCTAACCCGAACCATAACCATAAACCTAAACCTTACTCTAACCCTAACCTTAACCATAAACCTAAACCTAAACCTTACTCTAACCCGAACCATAACCATAAACCTAAACCTTACTCTAACCCTAACCTTAACCATAAACCTAAACCTAAACCTTACTCTAACCCGAACCATAACCATAAACCTAAACCTTACTCTAACCCTAACCTTAACCATAAACCTAAACCTAAACCTTACTCTAACCCGAACCATAACCATAAACCTAAACCTTACTCTAACCCTAACCTTAACCATAAACCTAAACCTAAACCTTACTCTAACCCGAACCATAACCATAAACCTAAACCTTACTCTAACCCTAACCTTAACCATAAACCTAAACCTAAACCTTACTCTAACCCGAACCATAACCATAAACCTAAACCTTACTCTAACCCTAACCTTAACCATAAACCTAAACCTAAACCTTACTCTAACCCGAACCATAACCATAAACCTAAACCTTACTCTAACCCTAACCTTAACCATAAACCTAAACCTAATCCTTACTCTAACCTTAACCTTAACCATAAACCTAAACCTTACTCTAATCCTAACCTTAAACAGAAAACTAAACCTAAACCTAAACCTTACTCTAACCCTAAACTTAACCATAAACCTAAACCTAAACATTACTCTATCCCTAACCTTCACCATAAACCCTAAACCTAACCCTTACTCTAACCTTAACCTTAACCATAAACCTAAACCTTACTCTAACCCTAACCTTAACCATAAACCTAAACCTAAACCTAAACCTTACTCTAACCCTAACCTTAACCATAAACCTAAACCTTACTCTAACCATAACCTTAAACAGAAACCTAAACCTAACCCTTACTCTAACCCTAACCATAACTTTAAACCTATGGTTGAATTTCCTGAGTTCTATGCATGTTCTCACTGTCCTATTCACTATTGTGTGTTTTTGCTGCCACAGCTGAGGCAAATGATTTCACACTGTAGACCAGCATACACACTGCATCCCCAAGGGTCACTGCCACAGCCTGAATAGAAACCTGCAGGCAGGCTGTCACCCACGGTCTTACTGCAATCATGGAAGGATCTTGAGAAAACTTGGTTGTGGATCTGCAGGTGGAGACCCTATAAAACACAGCCCAGTGTCTAACCACAGACACATTAACACACATTTCACACAATCATGCTTTTCATCTAAGAGGATTTCCTCTCACAAACAGAAACACACACACACACACACACACACACACACACACACACACACACCTGTTTCAGTGTGATTGCTTGAGGTATGTTGATGGTACAGTCGGTGGCCCTCTGGACTCTATTCCACTGTTTCAAACTAGGAGTGGATACTTCAGAGACCATTAGCCAGCCACCTGCTCTCAGTAGATTAAGTAGACTGGAGCACATTATTAAGAGAGACAAATCAGATCTATTTGCTGGCTAGCGTACAACTGAAGACAATTACATTCTATCTTTCTTTGGATGAAACTCATTCATTCATTCATTCATTCATTCATTCATTCATCCATCCATCCATCCATCTTCTTCCGCTTTATCCGGGGCCGGGTCGCGGGGGCAGCAGTCTAAGCAGGGAAGCCCAGACTTCCCTCTCCCCCGACACCTCAGCCAGCTCCCCAGGAGGGACCCCGAGGCGTTCCCAGGCCAGCCGAGAGACATAGTCCCTCCAGCGTGTCCTGGGTCTACCCCGCGGTCTCCTCCCGGTAGGACGTGCCTGGAACACCCCCCCAGGGAGACGCCCAGGGGGCATCCGAAACAGATGCCCGAGCCACCTCAACTGGTTCCTCTCGATGTAGAGGAGCAGTGGCTCTACTCCGAGCTCCTCCCGGGTAGCCGAGGATCTCACCCTATCTCTAAGGGAGCGCCCGGCCACCCTGCGGAGGAAACTCATTTCGGCCGCTTATATCCGCGATCTTGTCCTTTCGGTCATTACCCACAGTTCATGGCCATAGGTGAGGGTGGGAACGTAGACTGACCAGTAAATGGAGAGCTTCGCCTTTCGGCTCAGCTCCTTCTTCACCACAACGGACCGGTACACCGACCGCATGACTGCGGCGGCAGCACCGATCCGTCTGTCAATCTCACGCTCCTTCTCACCCCCACTCGTGAACAAGACCCCGAGATACTTGAACTCCTCCACTTGAGGCAGGACAACTCCACCGATCTGGAGAGGGCAAGCCACCCTTTTCCGGTCGAGAACCATGGCCTCAGATTTGGAGGTGCTGATTCGCATCCCAGCCGTTTCACACTCAGCTACGAACCGCTCCAATGCCTGCTGAAGGTCCTGGCCTGAAGAAGCCATCAGGACAACATCGTCTGCAAAAAGCAGAGATGATATCCTGTGGTTCCCAAACTGGACCCCCTCCGGCCCCTGGCTGCGCCTAGAAATTCTGTCCATAAAGGTTATGAACAGAACCGGTGACAAAGGGCAGCCCTGCCGGAGTCCAACATGCACCGGGAACAGGCCCGATTTACTGCCGGCAATGCGCACCAGGCTCCTGCTCCGGTCGTACAAGGACCTGACAGCCCTTAACAGAGGGCCCCGGACCCCATATTCCCGGAGCACCCCCCACAGAGTACCCCGAGGGACACGGTCAAATGCCTTCTCCAAATCCACAAAACACATGTGGACTGGTTGGGCAAACTCCCATGAACCCTCAAGCACCCTCCGGAGGGTATAGAGCTGGTCCAGTGTTCCGCGGCCAGGACGAAAACCGCATTGTTCCTCCTGAATCCGAGGTTCGACTAACTTCATTCATTCATTCATTCATATATCCAGCAATTCAATATGGCATAGATTCCACAAGTAGACAGAAGACATCTGGAGGAATGCTGAGCAATGCCATCAGAACAGTCACCCACGAGTCCATGGTCTTTGGTTTAGGATCTCAGATGTGAATGGACCTCCACACTTCAACCTCCACAAAACTGCACCAATTATGTACAACCAATGGCACAGTGTATCATTCTACTGGGATACCCCATCATTGTGGGGGTACATGAAGTCCACAAGGGCTGCAAACATTCACCAAGCGGTTAAAACAGTGGAAACTAGTCAATAATGTGTTTAGGCAGACCAGAGGACCCAAGCCATGCCATGACTATTCACACCACACCAGCATGGGCCTACCACCAGTCTAGAGAGTGCTTGTTTACCACTGGGGTCCATGTGTTTATGAGATCTGTACTACACATGAACCCTATCATCAGCCTAAAACTATTGGTTTTGGTGACTTGTTGGATTACGCCAATCCTCCAGGTTCTAGTTAGTAAGCTCTTGTGCCCAGCTGAGGTGCTCTGTACAATGTCATGGTCATAACATTGACACTAGTGTCAAGAGGGCTATTGCTGCCCACTGTGGGTGGTAATACCTCCTATGATGTATTCCTGGTACATTTACATTTACATTTGCGGCATTTAGCAGACACCCTTATCCAGAGCGACTTACAAAAGTGCTTTGCTGTTTGCTTAGAACATCCTTAGCACCATCAACATACCTCAAGCAATCACACTGAAACAGGTGTGTGTGTGTGTCTGTTTGTGAGAGGAAATCCTCTTAGCTGAAAAGCATGATTGTGTGAAATGTGTGTTAATGTGTCTGTGGTTAGACACTGGGCTGTGTTTTTATAGGGTCTCCACCTGCAGATCCACATCCAGACGTTTTCTCAAGATCCTTCCATGATTGCAGTAAGACCATGGGTGACAGCCTGCCTGCAGGTTTCTATCCAGGCTGTGGCAGTGACCCTTGGGGATGCAGTGTGTATGCTGGTCTACAGTGTGAAATCATTTGCCTCAGCTGTGGCAGCAAAAACACACAATAGTGAATAGGACAGTGAGAACAGCATAGAACTCAGGAAATTCAACCATAGGTTTATGGTTATGGTTAGGGTTAGAGTAAGGGTTAGGTTTAGGTTTATGGTTGAGGTTAGGGTTAGAGTAAGGGTTAGGTTTAGGTTGCTTTGTAATATTCTTTATTTAAATAGTTTAATTTGATTGAGGAATTTTAAATACTCACAACTTCGGAAATGGAATGTCCCATCCATCTGGAGCCCACTATCATTCCTTGTTTAAACTCAGTGAGTTTATTTACATTGCTTCACCATTAGCATAGTGATTGGTGTTCTACAGTCATTTCACATACCATCCCATGACTTTTGGCAAGCATTCAGGCATATCATTCATTTCCATTTTTGAAAGATGGGTCATTCTAAAGACCTCCATGAATTTCAGTGTTGAACTCTAACCACACTCATGCCAACATTGCATGTATGCCATTGTTGCAACAAGCCAGGTCAAGAAATGTCTTCCTTCCTTAACTGTGAGTTGTGTTATTAAAAAGCTAAAGGTTAGGAACCACAGAAATGTAGCTAGAAATGAGCAGATATGTAAACATGCAGAGTTGCTCAGTGCAGAGGAACATAAAAGTTACCATTGCTCTTCTGACTCAATAATGGTGAGATGTGTGATGTGAAGCACACTGCCACTGGAAATGTGTTCTGTGTAGTGATGAATCACACTTCTCATGGACATGTCTGGGTTTGGTTGAGGAGGGATAATGCTATGGGGCCACAAGCTTAGTCTTAGTGAAGAAACATCTTAGTGCTTCACCAGATCAAGTTATTTTGAAGGAGTTTGGGATTGCCAATGTATGTTGATGACGTATTCTGTGTCGTATCCACGGTTCCACTAAAACTGGTGTAAATGTGGGAGGTTCGATAAAGGAACCCATTTAAAAACCTGACTTTTTTAGTGGAAAAGGCCTGACAAAGGCCTGCCCTCAATCCCATCGAACACCTTTGGGATGAACTAAAATTGATTGTGAATGTGCTTGTGAGCCAGGTCCTCTCGTCCAACATCAGCGTCTGACCTCCAAAATTCTCTTCTGGCTGAATGAACATAACTTCCAATGAAGACAATCCAAAAATAGACACACTTGAAAGCAAACTGTTTTTGGACACTGAAGATTTTAAGCAGCATTTGAAGGATTCATATGAACAGCATTCCACTGACACTCTTTTCCAAAGCACACTATACTCTTACTGGTGTAGTGTGGTGTGCTTGTCCAGCCAGGGAATTGAACCCATGTCTGCCTCAGGGAAGACAGTGTTGTTACCTACTACATTACATCAACTGAAAGGGAAATGGAATGATGGAACAGCTTTTGCTGGGAAGAGTTCATGGTCTTAATTCAGCACAGGTGTAGTTGCAACAGTCTGTCAGTAATAACTGTGAAGTGATTGGTCTTATGTAACTGGGTAAACCCAGTAGTATTCTGGTTCAGATATCAGCAGAATGTAACAAGTAAATGCATTAATTAGTCATGACCATGTAGCATGTTATTGCTTCTGAGTGCAGGACCTGCATGAAGTTTTTTATCCAGGGCATGATATTTCACTTTGGACTGAATCTATGAGAATTATATTGCTACAGAAGTGTCTAGAAAAACATTTTATTAATATTTTTATTACTATTTTTTATCTCATTTATTCATGTACACATGTACAAAGTGTATATAATTACTTAAACTATGATGATGATGATGATGATTACTAGTGTATTATTATTATTATTATTATTATTATTATTATTATTGTTATTATCACAGTGCTTTATTATTATTATTATTATTATTATTAGCATTATTATTATTATTATTATTATTATTATTAGCATTATTATTATTATCACAGTGCTTTATTATTATTATTATTATTATTATTAGCATTATTATTATTATTATTATTATTATTAGCATTAGCATTATTATTAGCATTAGCATTATTATTAGCATTAGCATTTAGATAGTGTATATGAACATAAACATTTCAGGCTGACACAGTGGCACCCCAGGTAGTGCATGTGTCATACAGCTCCAGGGGCTTGAGGAGTTGTAGGTTCTGTCCCTACTTGGGTTGCTCTCTGTGAGGTGTTTGGTGTGTTCTTCCCTTGAGGAAGATGAGTGTGTGGGCTTCCTCTGGGTACACATGAGAGGCGAATTGGCTATATGCAAAATTGTCCTTAGGTATGAGTGTGTGAGTGACTGGTTGTATTTGGTACCCTACGATGAACTAGCACCCTGTCCAGGGGATGTTCCTCCCTTACGCCAAATGATTTTGTGTGGATTCCAGATCCACTTAGTCCCTGAACAGGATGAAGCGGATAAGAAGATGGATGACTGGATGGACACATATTTCACTGGAATATATTTCAGTAACAGCAAAATTGGTCCGTCATTTATAACATTCTCATTTACTAAACACATCTGTGGCACTCACTCACTCAAGGTATTCCACAAGGGGGCGCACTTATCAAACTATTTTTAACTTTGTAATGGAAAGAAAATTGGTATGAAGCAACATTTGATTGCTGGACATGTTTTCAGACCCTTTCACTTTAGTTTGATTTAAAATGTTCAGTGATTTCACAGTAATTTTGTCATTTTTACACTGTTCAAGTCTCCATCCCATCTCTCCGAGCCAATCAGAGGGTCTCATTTACTGAGAATGGATTAACCAATCAAACTCCTTTCAAATTACATTCATAGAATTTGGCATTCAGTCTTACCCAGAGTGACATACAGTGTAGACTAATGTAGCATAGTCTTGTGGTGTTATCCTTGGCTGGGCAACACATTGTCACCCCACTACTCTACACCCACCAATTGCAATACAAAGCCTCCTCTGGAAAAACCAATCCAGCTCCAATGATGTTTTGGAAGCAGCCTTTGGCCACTGTTGAGTGTGTACAGTTCATAACCGCTTGTACTGCCTCAGGCAAATCCAAGTCTATTAGGGCCAGTGCAGAGTCTGTTGCTATTTAGGATGGCCCTCGATGCTTAAGAGTCACTCCAAATGTAAGCCATTCAATTAATACTGCCTCATATTCGTGCATCTTCATCAGAGGACCTACAACAGGTTCATGATTGTGGAGTGAGGCGATGGAAATGTGTGTCTCAGCAGCAGCTTTGAAGAGGAATTCACATCAAGCACAGGCCTGAAACTCATGAGCTGCTTCGCTTTCATGTCTCGTGCTCATTGCGCACCATGCCGAGCGCTCCTCTCCTCCATGCTTTTGCCACAACTGATCGGCTCACCCTGGCTGGCTGGGAAAACAAAAACTAGGACACGGTTCTGACAGATATTTCTCCCACACTCGCTCACCCTCTTTTTCTCCCTCTCCCGCTCTCTACTTCTTCATCTGCTTGTTTTGAACTCAGCAGGGAGGGGCTGCAATGCCGCCGAAAATGCAATTAGGGATCGAGGAGATGAGAGTCAGAAAGAGACAGACAGAGACAGAGAGACAGAAGGAAGGACAAATAAAAGTCTTGCGTTATGTAAGAGAGTTTGCGCTGTCAAGCACACTTAAATAATCCGCAAAGCACACCAGCAGAGTAGCTCCTTGTGTACTATTGTAATCCATCAGCCGAGCATTAGCTCGCTTATTCGTAGACGCACACTGATTTCTCCGACCTTCATGCATAAATAAAAGAGGCTGTTTCATGTTTATAGAGAGTTCGTATAAAAAATGCTCCAGTGGGGCTGATCATGGGGTCTCCTGACAAGAGCAGGGAGGCAGAGTGCAAAGAAAACAAAGGCAAAGGAGGGCAAAAGAAGTCAGGCCTATAACCTTTTAATGAATGATTTACAGGGTTTACTGGAATCTGTTGCTCTAATGGGGTTGGAAATTAATCCCACATCCCTGAGACAGCTTATAGGAGACACCAGAGCATGTTCTACCAAGCTGGTGGTCTAGTGATGATATCAGAGGACGGGCTCACAAAGCTTAAGAATTGATGATGATGTCTAAACAACCTGTGAATGAATGTTTGACTTTGAAAAGCTGATCAGAAGAAGCCGATAATCTTTCCACATCTCTCTGTAGCTCTGCTGAAGTCTTTACAATTGTAAGTACCATCTCAACTCTGTAGCTCTGAAGGCTACATTTTATTTCATTCACTCTCAATTTTTCTCATGCAAACAATTAAACAGGATATGTCCAAATTTTTGTGGACATCCCTTCTAATGAATGAATACTTTAAGTTCGTCCCATAAGTTGCTGATGCCGATGTGCAAATGCACACACAGTTTGTCTAGTCCCTATAGAGAAGTACTGCCAATAGAACAGCATGGTGCTCCATGCAGTTCTGACCTGGCTAATGCTCTTGTTGCAGAATGCAATCAAATCCTCACAGAAATGTTCCAAAATGTAGTAGTAAGCCTTCCAAAAGTAGAGACAGTCACTCCAACAGAAGCAGGTTAAACTCCTTAATGATAATAATGATAATAATAATAATAATAATAATAATAATAATAATAATAATAATAATAATAATAATAATAATAATAATACCATTGATTTAAGAACAATAAAACAATGGATGAGGAGATGGCCAAATACTTTTTTCCATATAATAACTAAGAAAGTATTTGTGACTAAGCATCCTGTATTTGTCTTAAACCTTCTCGTCGACCTCTGTTTTTAAGCCAGACTGTGAAGTTATATAGTTTTACTACAATTTCTTCCCAAATCAAACTGAAATGAAAAAGGAATTGACTCATGCTTATTACTGAGGGCCTACAGAGGTATTATCATATCAGATGAGGCCAACGTTTAATTCAAAAAAGGTGTTTTTCATTCTGAACGGAGAACATTTGTGAATGTGGAATTTTTCAGCACGTTATGGCAAAAGTATTGCTTCCATCAGGGACACATGCCTTAAGCTTTTCTCACCACCATCAGATTATTTTAAAACTTCAGTGCTCACTTCCTAAACCCAGGGGTGGATAATAATGGAATATATGTAATGGGACTGCCTAAAAAGAATGAAAACAATCCATATTATAAAAATCCAGAATATAAAAATAGGGATTTTTAGCAGGATTATATTGTAGCCGGGTCTCAAGAGGAATCTGTATAAAACTATTTCAGAAATCCTACATGTACTTAAAATTGTTCTACCAGTAAGCATGTGCATGACTTAGTAATGCAACCCAAACATGTCAAAACCATGAACTCTTACCTTAACCATAACCAAACCTTAACTTAAATTTAATCAAAATATTACCCAAACCCAACCCTTACCTTAACCTGGACTTAACTTACCCTAACCCCAACCCAAACCTAGACCATAACCTAACCTTAACATAACCCTTATCCTAATGTAACCTTACTTTAACATAACCTTTACCCTAACCCTTATCTCAACCTTAACAATAACCAAAAAGGTACCTAAACCTAACCCTTACCATAACCTTAATCTGGACTTAATTTACCCTAACCCCAACCCAAACCTAAACCATAACCTAACCTTAACATAACCCTTATCCTAATGTAACCTTCATTTAACATAACCTTTACCCTAACCCTTATCTCAACCTTAACAACAACCAAAAAGGTACCTGAACCTAAACCTAACCCTTACCCTAACCTTAACCCTTAAACATAACCTTAATCTAACCTAAACTTACTCTAACCCTAACCTAAACAGTGTCACAAGTGAACAAAAGGCTTATTTGGACTGTAATGCACTTTAGTTGTATTTGTTTTCCCCTCATTATATGGCTATATAAGACAGGTAATCCGCAGGCAATGGAAAGTAACATTTAGTTAGTTCAACACAGTAATCCTTTGCATTAAAAATGACATTTTAACAAGTATTATTAAAATAAGTAGGTATTTTGAAAGCAACCCTGCCTAAATATGCATGGGTGAGTGTCATGGTAATGTCTTTAAATCACAGAAGTCTTAAGAAACAGGGCAGTTTGGCACTAATGCATTTGAAATTTCAGTACTGAGTCTCCCAAACATGGAATACACAAGCCTGGCCAAATGATGAATGTCAGCACTCTGGAGAAAGGTTGAGCTAATGTGCCACAACACATGGGTTCTGTTCTCTTCCTATCAAATAACAAAACACCTTGTATTAAATTTGACACTGCTGTGAAACAAGCTCACAGCGGTGCATGAGATCCACCTACAGTAGACGAAACTCTCTGCTTTCACTTCACCATTCATTCACTTATTCATTCATCACTCTTATAGGACCATCCTGCAGGATGCAGACCCTTACAGAGAGGTCGTCCAGTGGGTGAGGGTTCCTTTGTGAAACCTAGCATGCCAACTTATTAACAGGCTCCACTGTGGTGGCTTCAAATGAAACTGTCTGGAGGACTTCAATGTCATGAGTGCAATAAGGGAACTGTCAATGGTATAAGCTACATTGATGTCTAGGGAGTAAGCTATTATAAGTACCCCCTGGTCAAATGTGAGGACAGTGATGTCCAAAGCCCTGATTGTGTTCCTGTTGCATGATGACTTTGCAGTGGACTGTATTGCAGAAACAATGACAAATTCCTTAAGAATCACTTCCGATACCATCAAACATTTTGAAGTTCTAACTTCAAACGGTTATCAGTCCCCTCCACACATCAGAGAAGAGCAGACGTGTGGACATTTTGCTGGATGTTTTAAATTTAGCACCTTGATGGTAAAAGCAGGTTCTGGCTACTGCGCGTGTGCAGATCTCCACATCAAGTGGGTGTCCCCCCCCCCAGTGCAACAATCGCAGAATAACCAGCAAGATGACTTGATATTTTTCTTAAAGGCCAAAACTTTAATTAGTTGATTGAATCTTTTTCTTGAAGGGTTGGATTTAATTCATTTGATTGGTTCTTTTTATTAAATGATGGAATTTCCTTCATTTGATTGGACCTTTTTTCTTGAAATTTGGGATTTCATTCATTTGATTGGACCTTTTTTCTTGAATGGTGGGATTTCATTCATTTGATTGGGTCTTTTTCTTGATGGGAGGGATTTAATTTATTTGTCTGGCTCTTTATCTTGAAGGTGGGATTTCATTTTGTCATTTGGCTCTTTTTTCTGAAGTGCAGGATTTTCTTCAGCTGACCAGCTCTTTTCCTTAAAGGTTGGAATTTCATTCAGTTGATTGTCTCTCTTTTTTTGAATGGCTTTATTCAACTGAAAGTACCATCCAGTCCATCTTATGAATTACTGTGTCATTGAAACTACAGTAGCTCATTTAAAAAACATCTGGTGTTATTTTTATTTAGTGTCTAGACGTTATGCCTTTTCTCCAAGTCACAGACTTGAGCAGAGCAGATTCTCTGACCAGGGCTTTTGGAATGATCAGTTATTGTTACTGTTGATATGTGCTTCAAAACCACCCCCATCATCCCTGTTGCCATCCTTTTTCAATCACTTCCATCCAGTGGCATATTCATATGAAGGGCTTTGATCAACTAGTCATGCAACACATCAAGTCCATCCTCTCCCCCTCCCTGGACCCCTTCCTGACACATGACTGCACACCGTCACTCAGCTCCAACTTCTTCATCAAGTGTGGGTCTTTTCAGCAACAACAATGAGACAGAAGTGAAGTGAGCCATCTGGCCTTGTGGTGCAATCACAACAATCTCTCTCTGAACATCGATAAGACAAAGGAGATTGTTGTGGACATCAGGAGAACACACAGCCACCATGCTCTTCTGACCATCAACAGTACTGCCACGGAGAGCATGAGCAACACCACGTTTTTCGGAGTGCTCATCTTAGAAGAGCAATGACATAGCATCTGGCCAGAAAAGCCCACTAGAACCTTTACTTCCTCCATAAACTGGGAAGACCTGCAACCCCAACCCCCACCCCCACAATTTACAGTGGTTTCATTGAGTGTTACAGCATCTGCACCTTGTCTTGACCCTCCAGCGCAACGTGAGAGCAGTTGAGAAGATCATTGGCACCTCTCTCCCCTCCCTTCAGGACATTCACAGCACCCGCCTCCAGAAAGCCTTCCGCATTGCTGGTGATTCTACCCACCCACTCCACAGCTCTTTCAGCCTGCTGCCATCAGGAAGGAGACTGCGGAGTCTTCATGCCAGAACCAGCTGACTGAGGAACTACTCCATCCACCACCATTATATGTATATTTTTATATATGTATAAAATTATATATCCATGATTCATGTGTATAGTGTCTATTTCATTTTTAATGTTTATTTCTGAACCATGGGTCTGAGAGAAATGCAATTTCAATTCTCTGTATCTGTTGTACATATTGCAGCATTGACAATAAAGCTGACTTTGACTTTGACTTGAATATTAAAGTGTAAATAATGTAATAGAATAAAATCCATTCCAGGCACTGCAAGGGTTGTAACAGGGCCAGCCATTTAATTCATGATCCGAAAGCTACATTCCTTCTGGGTTGGTGTCAGTGTCTCAAACCACTAGCTGCACCAGACGATCAGGGACTGGCCAGGCTGCTTCCATGATGGCCCTCCATATGTTTCAGGCAGGCTCAAAAACCTCCTAAATCTGCTGCTCAAAGCACAACTCAGTTCTAAATGCTGCCCTTCGAACTGTGAATAGTTCAGCTCCAGCCTGACTGTTATTACACTACTGACACCCACATTTTTCCACTTTAGTCATTTCTAGTTTCCACTAGCTAGGTCTTCTTTAATTAAAGAATGCTTAATATATATTCATGTATTCACTGTCCTATAAGAGCCTATGGGCTCCTAGTCTTGATCTCCTCTACCACCCTTTCAGAGACTGACCTCAGGCTCCGCTGTCATCCATCTGAGAAAGTCCCCAAGCTCCCTTGTCACCCTTTCACACTGGCTGCCCACCTTCTGCCTTCTGGACCTGGACTAGTTGCCCACCTGCCATGACTATGTATAAATTTACAGAGACCCTATTTAACTGCTACTGTTACTATTATGTCCACCATCAAACTGTCATCACTCCAGCACACAAGTGTTACAGCAGATATGAGGTGGTCCAGTGTCCCCTTATTAACTATGAACGAGTATTTTGAGGAGGATGGGTCCCCCCTTGTGAGCCTGGCTCCTCTCTGACCAGTCAAAGTCTGCATGCAGGTTGAGGATGTACGTGAACAGAGCAGTAAACATGCACTGTAAGGTTGGCATTTACACTGTGAGTGAATTTTAGATCCTTTCTGAGTTGGATTACTCACTGATCTCATCAGAATGATGAGACCATGTTGCATTACAGTATGTCTTGTTGTTTTGTTATGGTATGTGTATCATGTCTGTCGGTTGTTTTGATCCTGAGATATGAAGCCTAGAAAACAGCATGTAATGTTGTATTGTGCAGCATACCGATCTGGAAGACCTACATGAACCATGGAGATGGAAACCAATGCCAATAGATTGTCCACCATGAGGTGAATGACCCAAGAGTCATGGTTAGGGGACATTCAGCAAGAACTGATGCCCTCCATGAGTCATCCTATTCGTGCCAGCACTGGTGGCAGATGGTTACACGATGCAGGACTACCTGCAGACTCCTGCTCTTCACACCACATCAACGTCTCCAAATACTGCAATGGTGTGAAACTGTAATGAAGTCAGTCAGAGCAGCAGCAGGACAACTTCAGTGATGAATCCTACGTTTGTCTTGGTGGAGATGCGACCATGTTGCGTTAGACTATGTCCTGTAGTTTTGTTATGGTATGTGTATCATGTCTGTAGGTTGTTTTGATCCTGAGTTATGAAGCCTAGAAAACAGCATGTAATGTTTGTAAGTTGTAAGTTAACTGACAGATTCAAACCATGTCATAAAGTGAAAAACCGCAAAACCACAGTCCCTTCATACAGCTTGTATCCACCCACCCAGGTCTCTCCTTAATAATCGCTTTTAACACTAAACCTGTTTGACACAGACTTTGCCTCAGAGCCTGTTTCCAGCAGCCCAGTCTCTACCAGCAAGACCTGAACACTGCGCAGAGCAGACGTTATGCACGGAGACTGAACAAAGCAAATGCGGCAGAAAACAACAAAAATATCACACTAAAAGCTGGGTCAACACCACAGAAAGGACTGCACCACTTTGTATGTTTAACAAAAAACCACACTGCACTGTCAATGGCTTTTGTATCTCGGGCGTGAAGACAGTCTCTTCTTTTTGGGCTTGATCTAATTGCCTAGATAAAAAGCACGGGGTCCACCAGGATTTGCAACAGCGGTTTTATCTTCTCCAGTGAAGTCTCCCTCCTGCGACAGGCCTCCGAGACCCTTCTAGTTTGAGAAGATTTAACATATATTTCGACGAATGGGGGGGGGGGGGGGGGACACTCACTGTCTTTAGCGTTCTGACATCTCATCTTCTAAAGGTCTGAACATGACGGGGTGTCGCTCCCTGAGAACAATACCAAAGATACGCATGCATCAAAGTGCAGATTCAGTGTGCAGAAGCACACTGCTGCAATTAGTGAGCGCCATACAGTATATACTGCTATAATTATGAGATGCAATTTGACACAGATTTGCTGCTACTTATATCGAGTAATTAAGTGCTGTAAATGTCAAACTGTGTTGCAGATCATTCGAGACGTGAGGCTGCAGGCAGAGTCATAACATGTTCTTATTTTTAAACAGGCCCCATATTGTATCATGGCAGATTTACCCTTGCACTAGCCTGTAATTATTTTCCCCAGACCAGCTCTTTCAGCAAGGACTGCTGTCATATCAGAGACACTCAGGCTTCCTTCAGTGCCTCTTGCTACAGTAAATCTGGCCACTGGAAACGGTGCAATCATTGGCTGCTTACTTGAAATGTGCCATGAACACACTTCACATCTGAGGGTTTGAGCACCATTTTCAATTACAGTTTGTTTAATGAATGTCCAGGTCGTTAACTAGAAGGTCATTCTGGAGATGGGACTATTTAACCCTAAGAAGACACACTTACTCTCATCGTCAAAACATAGATGCCCCCAGAAGGAATTCCAGTTTGGAAAAATGTTTGAAAGTCATTTCAGGAGTTAGAAGAGTTCAAGGTGTGTCGCATTGTAGGGATCTGGGAAGCAAGATGGTCTTATCGAAGTATTGTGCAGCATACCGATCTGGAAGACCTACATGAACCATGGCGATGGAAACCAATGCCAATGGATTGTCCACCATGCGATGAATCACCCAAAAGGGGGTTAGGGGACATTCAGCAAGAAGTGATGCCCTCCATGAGTCATCATGTTCATGCCAGCACTGGTGGCAGATGGTTACACGATGCTACGATGGACTACCTGCAGACTCCTGCTCTTCACACCACATCAACGTCTCCAAATACTGCAATGGTGTCAAACTGTAATGAACTCAGTCAGAGCAGCAGCAGGACAACTTCAGTGATGAATCCTACATTTGTCTTGGTGGACCAACAAATCCATGTGGGTGCACTGTGGTCACTGTGGTGAAAATTTGGAAGGATACCTTTTTTGGATGATTTTTGATGTGTTATCAACACTCGAGCTGCATGGGATGGATCATCACAGGGCACCATTAGGAACCTCTACAACTCAATGCAGAGACGTCCGGCATGTACTGAGAGACACGGCTTCTGTATGAGTAGATCAATAAATATTGATCATATCAGTCTAAATCTACTTTTGTTGAGTTCTTAAGATTTCATTCTATCAATTTATTCACACACTGCTGCCCACACACCTTGTAGATGGTCCAACAACATCAGCAGTAGGGCTTGAAAGAGGCCCTGAAATGTCAAAATATATTTTCCTGGGTATGATTGAATAATCCGAGTACATGGAACTGACCTATAGTGAACCTCAGTCACTGTTGACTTCTCCTTCAAAAGAAAATCCAGCACAACCCAAACAGACCTGGAAATAGGCCAAATCCAAAGTCCCAGAAATGTTACATAACACTTGTTATATTTACACTCCCAAAAAGTACTCAGCCTACACAATTGCACTGAGAGGACACAATGAGAGGACTAAGAATGTGGCTTCTGTGAGCTGTCTCAGTGCTGTAAACCAGCCAGTAAAATAAGCACTTATTTATTTGTTAAATTATCAAATTTCATATTAATTTATTATTTAGCCGGATGTAAAAGGAAGATGTGAAATAGCAGGGGAGTAAAGGGGCTTCTTAATGACGCTTGAACATTTTCCACCCCGACATACGTACTATTTATACATCAGAAAACATCTTAAAATAAATACCTTCTCTGGCAATTTCTATCCAGTGTTTGTGTTGCCATGACATCTTCTGAACTTCTCTCAACCCACTCAATCCCCTGATGAGCAATGCAGCATCCTGCATTTAATTGGAATATCAAGTCTTTTTTTTTCTGTTTATCCATCAAAAATAAAGAGTCAGATCCTTCCAAACACAGATCTGTGTATGATGTGTACATCTGAGCTAATCTGTCTGATTCCCAGTGTATTTAATACAGCATATTGTCGCTGTCAGGCAAAACCTTGTATCTCCATTTTGGAAGTTTTGGGGGTTTTTTGTTCTTCACTTTTTGACATTGCTTAAACGTGGCAGTACTTCATTATATTGAAGTGTTGGAATTCCACAATAATTGAACCAATTCAAATGCTTCAATATGACATGAAATAAAATATTTGTGTGTTGACTTCCATTGAATGTTAATTTATTGTTATAATAAGTGTTATTTTAAGTGATATATCTTGTAAAATTATGATTCTTCTAAAGTGTGAGAGCGTTGATATTCAGGTTTCCAATCCTCTCTCAAATAACGTAAGAATCACTCTGCCTTATGGAGTCCCATGAGATACAAATTTATTCACCACTAAGCTAATTTTACCAAGTGACCTCCAATATTTTTCAATATTTAATCATTTCTACTTAAATTTGCTTACTGTCCATTATATATATAGTGCTGATTGGGAACAAATATAATAACCTTGATATACAATATCTTTTAATAATCATATTTGAAGACATCTAAAATAACTTTGCCTTCTAAAAATTCAGACAGTTCACTGGAAGTATACACACAAAGCTTTGTTTGATTACTTCACCCATATGTGACTGGTGCTCTCAGAGAGAGCTGGGCATTGTTCTGCACTTTCAGCATTTTCAAGCAGCTTATAACTAGTGTGTCAGTCCTGCTAGAGATTAATTAGTTTCTTATACCAGATTTTTTTTTTTTAAATAAAATATTTATTCATTTAATAATTAATCATATAAGGCTTCATCTGTCATTATGGCAAGGAAATGTATTAATAGATGCTTTCACAGCTGCTAAACTCGTATCAGCCAAACAATAGAACGCCACATGTACATTGGGCAGATATGTCTGGATCCAAACTTTAGTGGGCATTATCTCCATGGAACGTTCTACAGCTTGTACACATGAAGCTGTGGCCAGAACAGTTGAGGAGTGAAATATAAGTTCTACAAAATACTTGACAGCAGTCCACATAAAATAAATAATAATAATAATAATAATAATAATAATAATAATAATAATAATAATAATAATAATAATAATAATAATAACAAAAAACAGAATATAATCACATTTAGGACTTTTATTCTGAAATTTGAACACTGTGAGCAAAGAAAGAAAGTTAACAGCCCTTCCATTCTCATTTTCCTCTATAACCCAATAGTCCCCACCCACTGATCAGTCAGAGTCTGCATGCAGGTTGAGCATGTACATGTGTACAGAGCAGTAAACATGCACTGGAAGCTCCTTTGACATTGAAACTTGGCTTTAATTCAGTTGGAAACGAGTTAATTTTAGCTCAATTACTCACTGATATTCCTTCCATTCAAGAGGGAAAGTCGTACTTGTTGTGAAATGTGTTTCATGTATGTAGGTTACCCTGATTCTGAGATATGAAGCCTAGAAAATTGCCCATTAAGTGTGGATCTCGGGTTCTAATAACTTAAGGGTTAAATCTGCAATTACATTGACCTACATTTAAACCAAACAGCCAAATGACCCAAACTCTAAGGGTCAATGTAAGCCCTCAACTTTTGAAATCAAGTGTTGTGTTGATGTAATGTTGTTTCCAGTCTAGCCACCTGGATTTCGCCTACCCTTCCTCCACTCTCCCATGCGGCTGGAACTGGAAGCACGCAGCAGGGACAGAATGAGGACATGAGCGGTGAGCAACAAAACACAAACAAGCACATCCAACACTGTGTGAATCCGTCTTTTCACAGTGTCACAAATGCTCCTGCGTGCACACAGTGGCGCGTGCGACCTGGCATCCTCCTGCATCCTCCAGACTACATAACTTAAGGGCCTTGTGTGGGTTGTCAATGGAAACCAAGGGACACATTTGCAAGCGGTGCACCTTTTAGCTCCTTCACTGGCTGCGGCGGCAGCGGCAGCAGTGGCAGTGGCGGTGGTGGCGTGGATGCCAGGGGGAGGCAGATTTGCATATGAAACAACAGGATGCATATGGTGACTTGTGGGAGCCCAGCCCTTGATGCTGGAGGCTAGAGGGAGGGGATGAGAGCAGGAATTTTGGATGGGGGTGGGTTGGGGTTAGCTGGAATGCAGTTTCAGTGAGGTAAGGGTATTTACACTTCAAACATCATCAAGTCAAAGAAAAGAAGAATGTGGACTGTGTGTGTGTGTGTGTGTGTGTGTGTGTGTGGGGGGGGGGGGATTCGCTTGGATTGTGTTGAGCCACAGGGCCTTGACAAAACACCCACAATGAGTAAAACTTTTTCTTTGGGCCGTTTGGCAGCGTCTGCACTTTATTTCACTCCTGCACACCCAGTTCTCTGTCTCTCAAAGCAGATGGTGGTTTGTCACTACTTGTTTGACAAAATGGACCCATTACGCCCCCTCAGACAAGTTTCTGATGGCATGAGGAGCACATTTTGGGATACTATTGCAATCTCTGACACAGGAGCTGTTTGCTATGTATGGTCCGTGAGGAGCACATAGTAAAAGAAGACTGAAGGAAGGATAGCAAATGTGAGCAAATGCAGTGCCAGTCTTCAGAAGTGATCTCAACAGTGCATTTTTACCTTTACAGCGTTTAGCAGACACTCTTATCCACAGCGACTTACAAGGTTACACATATTACAAAGGTGGGCCAGAGTGGAGTTTGAAGGCTTTCTCAATCACTTTTATTGGTGTAGTAAGGCATTGTTGCCCTGACTGGGAATTGAACTCCAGTGGCCCACATTGTTGCACCACACCAATGTTTTGAGAGTGACATGATTGATGCCAGACAGGCTGGTTTGAATAAATTGAGCTGGGATATCCAGGATGTCCTATCAATATCGATAGTTTCAATATTTAGACAACTTCTTCTTCTTCTTCTTCTTCTTCTTCTTCTTCTTCTTCTTCTTCTTCTTCTTCTTCTTCTTCTTCTTCTTCTTCTATCGGCTGCTCCCTTTAGGGGTTGCCACAGAGGATCATCTGCCTCCATCTTGCCCTATCGCCTGCCTCCTCTACTGTTACACCAACCAACTCCATGTCCACCTTCACTACATCCATAAACCTTCTCTCAGGTCTTCCTCTTCTCCTTCTGCCCGGCAGCTCCATCTCCATCTCCAACATTCTTTGTCAATATTTAGAAAACATTTATTTACAATCTCAAGAAATAGGACTTTTGCATCACTTACAGAGTGGATCAGACACAGCAGTGCTACTGAAGTGCTTAAACACTGTGTCCACTCACTGTCCACTCTTTAAGACACTCCTACCAAGTGTCTCCACCTTGTAGGTGTAAAGTCAGAGACAGAAGCTCATCTGTTTCTGCACAGTTTGCGTTGGTCATCCTCTAGTCCTTCATCAGTGCTCACAGGACGCTGTTGGCTGGATATCTCTGGTTGCTGGACTGTTCTCAGTCCAGACATGTACAGTAGCCCAAAGCTCTTTGGTTCTGAACAGACTATGATGTGCATTGAAAAAAAAGGGCTACATAAAGTGGATGTGTAGTTCACAACATCATTCCCCAGCCTTTCAGCTCTGTATCTTCTTTAACGTCCACATTTTTATGCTGCATTGCTTGTCATAAAACCTTTAGTGCTCTTCTGTGAACCAGATGAACTGCTTTGCAGCTGCCTTGATGCTCATTTGTTTTGTTTGCAACCACAACAATGGCAATTTCATTGTTAATTCTGATTTTAATGCATCCGTACCTCAGCTCCATCAGTTTTGGACTCCATTAATATGTGTGTTCATTTTCAAAACTTCACATGCTTTCTATTTCATCTGTGGCTCACACTCAGTGTGAAAGGGCTTTTACTGTTACTACATTTTGTGCAGAAGTTTATATCAATTGTCCACTCTGGAAATCGGTGCTTCAGTAGTTTTTATTATTATTATTATTATTATTATTATTATTATTATTATTATTATTATTATTATTATTATTATTAAGCCAAATCTACTACCTACCTTCAGAAATGTTCAGTCTTTAAAGGTATGATAATGTGGACAGTTTGATTTCAATAGTGTAGGTTTCTCCTGGTGTGCATAACATCAGCAATGAAGTGGAAAACAGCATCTGAATCTGAGCGATTCTGCACGGTGTGGCTGAATATGGAGCTCCTGGCGCTTTTCCCAGATTCTGGCAGGCCAGGTCGTTCCCAGCTCATCAGCCCTGCTTTCAGTGCCTCTGGTTCAACAGTGAGAGGTCAACTCTGGCAGATGCTAAACGGGAGAACTGAGGAAAAATGTCAGAAGGCCAGCAACAAACAAAGCCCCATGAAACGTGACAACAGCCAAGCAGTGCTGCTAGCTCGTCGCTGAAAAGCAGTAATTAATTTCCATGCGTTCACAATGGCATACGAGGGTCAGCTATACAGCTACAGAATTCTCTGCAAATCCTCTTGAATGTGTCATGTCATGCAAATCCGTTTCAAATGCAGCAAGTGAGGAAAAACAGGAATGGCTGGGAGCCAGATTGCGTGTAAACGATGCTTAGGCAAATGTTAATATGTGAACAGCTTCATAAAACTGAAAGAAGGAAAGTAGATTATTCATTGCCTTGAATATGAGGCGCTGCTTTATTCCATCCATATTCTACATGTTTTTGTGTTTTATTTTCCTGCACAACTCAAAAAAATATAACTCAATTTTTATATTCCTATTTCCATCCTCTCCTTCTCATCTCTTAGAATTGACTTTTAGAAACCGAGATCTGCAGGCAGATACCTTCGTATCTCAGGATGAGAGTAACCTACATATATGATACACAAATCATCACTAACTATCTAACCTTGGTGGTCTCATCCGTGTGTGATGAATTATCAGTGAGAAATCCAGCTCAGAAAACAGCTAAGTCACTCTATGCCAAAGGAGCTTCCAGTGCATGTTTACTGCTCTGTCCACATGTACATGCTCAACCTGCACACAGACTCTGACTGATCAATGGGAGGGGGTGGGGCTAATGATGTCACTAACTCAGATATTGGGTTATATATAAAAATGAAAAGGGAGGGGCTGTTTGCTCGCTTTCTTTTCTCACACAGTGTTTAAATTTCAGAGTAAAACTCCTGACATGGAATAATACTGACACACACAGGACTTTTACAAATAATTCATCAAAATTCATTGCATGTTCAGATCAAAAACCCTCTGTGTGATCAGTTTGCAACAGGATGTAAAGTGTTTTTAGTCTTTATCAGAAATATAAAAAAAAACAGAAAAATGAGTAGGTGAAAGTAATTTTTTTGATTTAAATAATTATTTAAATTCTGTTAATATTTACATCTGAAATTAAGACCAATTAGAGTAGCCAAGTGTGATTGTCTACTATGAAAAAAAATAAAACCCAAATTAGCCTAGGGTTCTAAAGGTTAAGATTAATACACACTGTATGTAAAAGACCTCTGTTTTGATGAGCTGCCTTGTACTGTGTCTCATTTCTAAAGTGGCCCAGACTGAAACACTGTACATCAGTACATCTTAAACCAATTAGAATATAAAGAAAAGGTTCATTTTTGTTCATAATTTAATCCAAAAGTGGGAGCTGTCAAGTATATTATATTCTACCGGTGAGCAGGTACTGAGTAGGGGCTTGATATTAGGGATGCTGCAGCTGGAACCTCTTTACTATATGATGTGACACCAGCCCAGTATGTGAAGCTCTCCTAAGTTCTTGAATCAAAATTGCCTGACAATCTTCTCAAGACAGTGGTCATCCTTGTTGCTTGTGCAACTTCCCCTTCCAATCAAATTTCCATAACACAAACCTCAAGTGAACATGAGCCCCTACCCCCAAAAATTCCAGAATTGGTCCTGGGTGTGGGCTGATATATTTTGCTGATCAACTTGTTCAGTCTCCTGACACATTGAAACACCTAAAATGGTGTCCACAGGATGATAGCTAAGTTCCTTGGTTGATGACAAGCCCATATTGATTTTCATGTTTTTCACAGGTGTATTTATGGCTCTTGTTGTCTCCAGTTAATGGATCCAGACTGGAGTAATGGTCATATTGGGGCATTAAAGGCCAGAACAGAGGAAGGATGGAGGAAGGAGAGTGATGAAGGGGGTCAGGACAGGCATGGAGCATGCACAAAAACAGGAATCCTCTGCTCAGAGCAAGAAATGATGAAAGTGACTTGCTGAATATAAACCAGTAGGTGAAAAAAACAATCCCTACCACGACAAGTGAAGGGATAATGTGTGATGTCAGCCTTGTGAACCTCTGTCTGTTTAGACCGTCTGGACCCAGGGACCTTTGAGCTGGAAAGCCTGTGCTCGGCCCTTCATTTCTGCACATTTCTTCGCACCTATAGATCCGTCTATAGGAGCGTGGGAGGACTGAGATGTCGTTGAAAGGTTTATGAAGGTAAATTATTGAGTTTAAAAGTCCATAGCAATCATTTGGGGATTGTGGTGAGAAGACGCCAGTCTATTAACCTGCAGGCCAGACTGCGGGCAGCACTCCTTCTCCTGCCCTAACAGCCTGGACTCGTTCCATTCAAGCTGTCCGTGTGCTACATCATAATGAAGTGATATCCATTGAGTGGATCAATCAGAAACCTGGGAGCAATATTTTGCCGAGAGTAAAGAAAAGATAAAGAACTAAACATGGCCGTACTTCCAGACTTGAGGTTCAGAAAATAATATTTTTTTTAATTGTCAGTGTGTACGTTTACATATATATTGAATAATGTATATAGAAGCACCTGCTGTTGCCTGTAACTACTGGTAGAACACGGTGAGATTTAGTTCTGGATTCTTAATTTTACTTTATTTTCAGTTTATTTTTTTAGCAAATAAATTTTACTCCACTCAGTTCCTCAGTGCCACCTTAAACCTCATTACCAATTAATTCAATAAAACTTTCAATAGTCTTTATAGTTTTTTTTTCCATAGCATTCACAGAAAGGAAGTACTTAAGCCAAAGGCATCCAAGAGCGGCCATTCCAAAAATCGGCCACTTTAGGGCCTTGCTCAATTCCTCTTGCGCTCATGTCAAATCGATTTGAGGAAATTCAAAAATGTACTCAATTTGACAGGCTAAGGAAACAAGAGGTCTAGGCATGATGCCCAAGTGGCTGATATTGGGGAACTGTTTGGACTGGTCGATAACGATCGATGTTTTCAGAGCATTGCAGATATGCACACACAGTCCAGACAAGCAGAAAATAAATCATTTGAACAGAGACTGATAGAAAGTAAGTAGTGCAATTACATGACCTGAACCTACACCTCCACCTGAACCTAACCAAGACCTTCACCCTAACCCTAACCTAAGTAAAATGTTATATTCTTAGCATTCCAATATTATGAAATATTACAAACATAAGGCAAGCAGTGATGCACTGCATGTGTCACCCTTCCATAAGCCAGAGCCAGCACCATTGACAGACATCCTACTAGAAGGTTACTATTGGATATGAGGTGAATGTTCTCTGTAAAAAATGTAAAAGAGTCTGTTTCATAAGGTGCTGAAAAGGAACCCCATTAGTGAAGGGTCAGAGCACTCTAGCCTCATCACACACCGGTTTAATGTTAGAATATGTCACATCAGTTGAGATGTGATGGGAACGACTGATTGCTCTGTTTGGCTGATTTAGAGAAGGAACCATGACAGCAGCATAGCATTGCATAGTCGGGTCATCTTCAGTGATGAGTCCCACGTTTGTCTCGGTGCTGTTGACCAACAGATCTGTGTGTGGAGACACGATGGTCAACGGTTTGTTGTCACAGGTCCTAAAGGTCTGGTGTCACAATGTGGGGGTGCAAATTTATGAAAACTGTAAACATATTCAAGCTGCATTGAATGGATTATCACATGACACCATTAGGAACCTCTACAACTCCAATCCGAGATGTCTGGCACGTTGCGTTACTGATTCCACATTGAGAGACACTGCTTCTGTATGTGTAGATCAGTAGACACTGAAGTGACAAAACATAGCAGGATAAGACCACCTCTATGTACTGAAGACAAGATCAACACTGTTTAACACTGTAGAACTCTGTTAAGTAGTAAGAATGAATGGAAGCCTGGCCCCCGTTGTTGCTCTTGGGAATTTAAGGGTTTAAATTATACTGTAGGCACAACTTAAAACAACAAAGAAATAAGTCAAACTCTCACTCTTCTCATTCTTATCCACGAAGAAGCCCGCCAGTGGATTAGCTCTCATTAACCAATGGTAACAGGTGCTGATGGAGAACAAATGAGAGACAGCCGGGCCCAACTGAAACGTACAATAATACAGTCGAGACCAATTAGTCAAATCAAAAGGGTTCATCATCTCGTTTACATAAACACTCTCAACAATCTGGAGACTGCCAAAGCAACACAATCTACTTCAGATCGCACTGAACACACATTTTCACAACACTTAGTGTGTGATTCGAGCTGGAAACCAGTGCACTACGTTCACAGTCTAAACATAGCTACACCCGGAAGGAATCAATCAACGGGAATGAAATTTGGTGGGAAGGTTTGACATCATGAGACATGCAAATCATTCAAGTTTCATGCTCAGCCATGCATGTGACATACGCAAGGCCGGGTCTTATCACTGTACCTGACTTACTATTGTGAACCACGCCTGGGGAATGGGGGCATGACCACAAGACCTGAAATGTGAGCAGGGCCATGGAAATGGAAAATAAATGTCTAAGCCCCACTGCAGGATCTGGGAACTTACTGGTCCTTTGTAGGGGTTTTCTAAATCCTACGATTCACCCTTTTCAGACCCCGTGAGTCTCAGTTCCTCCTGAGATCTTAGGGGTGCGAGGGATGGCTTTAATGCTACCACCGCAGTTGTGAAAGTGGGAACAGTGGGTCTGGCTTGATGACCTCTCTGTCAACCACACTGTTCCTTAGAGGAGAGTTAAAAAGCAATTCCAGTAGTTAGAAGAGTCCAGGAACGGATGACGGGATGGTCTTATTGATGCATTGCACGCTATACTTGTTGTGCGGATATTCTCAGAGCGTGCTGTTGGTGGCAATGGATAGAAGAAGGCACCAACCAATGATACGAAGATTCTGGGAGACCTACAAAAACCACAGAGAGGGAGAACTGACAGATTGTCCGACATGACTGACCCAACAGCCATGATTCCAGACATTCAGCGAGCAGTGATGCCCTCCATGAGTCATCCTGTTAGTTTCAGCACCAATGGCAGATGGCTGTACAACACAGGACAGCATGCACGCAGACCAGTACGATGACTGCCCTTAATACAATGTCAGCATCATTAAAAACAGCAATGGTGGCATGCCAGATTTTCATGGAGTTACTCAGAATGGCAACGGGTCATTTTCACAGAGTCTCGCCTTTGTCTTGGTGGAGATGACCAATGACTCTGCGTGTGGAGGCACGGTCTAAGAGTGGGGCCAAGATGACATCATCTGAACTATGACGATGAAAACTATGAAATCTGTTTACTGGAGTCTCACTGCACAGACAGACTGACGTGATGCCACACACTCTCACGGAGAACTGTAGCTTATAGGAAAGTTCTAAAAGTTCCATCAGCTTCTCCCTCAGGATGTGCTCTTTCCCAGAGGGGCTGCCAGTGGGCTTCAGAGCTGATGTAAGATTCTGCCCGTGTCACAGTAGAACGTGCTCTCTGTTAGTGACCTTTGACAGCACTCAGTGGGATTTGAGTGGCTCCCTGCCGGAATGCTGCTGTGTTCGTGCGTCAGCCGCTGGGAACAGTAAATGAATACAAAGCTAATCTTGTGACACAGAATTTTGGGGAGTGAAGGCAGTGCAGAGAACTCCTGTCTTAGCCAGTGAGGTGTGCTGCACTCTGGAGTGTGTAATCTCTCAGGCGAGAACAATCTGCAGGGGATTTGACTGTTTTCATTTACATACATATTTAATTTTGCCTCACACTTCTCTCTCTCTCTCTTTCTCTCTCTCTCTCTCTCTCTCTCTCTCTCTCACACACACACACACACTCTCTTTTGCTTTCTCTCTTCCTCACACGCATACTCTCTCTCTCACTCTCCCATTCTCTCTCTCCCACTCTCTCTCTCTCTCTCTCCCTCACACACACTCTCTTGCTTTCTCTCTTCCTCACACACATACTCTCACTCTTACATTCTCTGTCTCTCTTTCTTCACACATTCTCTCTCACTCTCCCATTCTCTCTCCCTCCCTCCCTCTCTCTCTCTCTCTCTCTCTCTCTCTCTCACACACACTCTTGCTTTCTCTCTTCCTCACACACAAACTCTCACTCTCACATTCTCTCTCTCTCTCTCTCTCTCTCTCTCTCTCTCTCTCTCTCTAGGTCTGGTTTGAGGGCTCAGTGGTGGAATTTCAAAAATTTTGGGCCCAATCAACTGGTATATAATATTTACACTGAAATGCCTCATAAAACCTTCTAACGTCGTTCACCTCCGGCCTCCTAGAAGTGAAGGAACATCATGTCACAAAAGCACATCTCGAACAGTGCGAAATGCTAGACTATCACTAACGAGCAGATTTACTAAAAGAGACGTTAATTACAGACAGCCTAACCGCTCTGCACCGCTGAGATGGCCAATTTACTGCATTATTTACTAAGAACCTCCATGCAAATGCACACGGGCATAACTTCATTACATACTTGTTCACAATATATGGCCAACACATTATAAACACCTGTTTGGTGAACGAAAGCCTGTTTCCTCCAGAAAACATACATTTCTCTATTTTACTTCCAAATTGTGTCTCATTAGACGTGACTTAGACTCCATAACTTCTTTTCTGAGTCCATGCAAGTCTCTGCTCAATATTTTCACTGAGTGATTCCTTGTTTTTCTGGAGCTGCATGATTTTGAATCTGTGTGTCAAAGCAGAAACCACAGTGAAAGTGATGGAACAATTAGCTTTCTGCTGTAAACAAGTACATAACACAGAAAAAAAGCTTCAGCACGTGCGCTTTTCTTGGAAAAGAAAGCTGTCAAATCATTATTTGCTCTTAAAACACTTTGAGGAGAGCTGTAAACCTAAAAAACAGAGGCCATAAATATAGCTTCACTAAAACATTTTTCCTTCATCCAATTAAGAATAATGAGACAGAACACACATTCAGAAAATGTTATTGTGTTTCTGTTCTCTGGCGCTGAGCACTAATAAAGCCGTTCATGTAGCACCAAAAAAATAAGTAAAAAAGAAAAAAAATCCTTTTAACAGGAATATTGCGATTTCCGTTTCCAGCAGCATTTCAGACAATCGCTGGAGTGAGCATGCCAGCAGGGGGCGCTACCACCTCACAATGTTTGATGTGGATTTATGTGGGAGAATAGCATCCATCTTAACCAAACTCAAAAAAACGACCTGTTCTTAGTATGCATTGTGGATATACTCCACTACAACGTACGCAAAAAATTAGCTGGTATTAATAATTTGTACACAATTGGGATGCATCGTTAGTTTACTAGATAGTGGTAGTGACACGAATGAATTCGGACACCTTCTCATCATCAGCAAGGCCCTGACCACATTTACATCTCCATAACTACAAACTGAATTCTGAATTAAAGTCGGTAGGTGTCGTTACGCTGCTGATTAATTGCTGACCACTTGGTTGCACAGCAACATAAGCCCACCATTAATGAACTACATGCAAACATATCCGGCCATGGCGTCCAGAAGTTCTAAACAATCACGTGCTCATATGGGAAAGTGTGGTCAGCTCCATTTTGTTCTGCTGTCTGTTGTTTACTAACAAAGAGACTCGCAATGAATTTGGTCCACTTGACTAGAAATAACCACTGCATTGTGCTTCACACTCAAATACAGATGTGATGAAAAATTCTCTGCTGCTTTGTTGTTGTTGTATCTCTAAATTCCCCAAACACCACTGATCAGCAGAGAAGTGGCGTTTTGTAGCTTTCTTTACAAATCTGAGGACGTTCTGTCTCAGTGTTGTGAAACTATTAGTTGACACCCAACCATGCACTTGCAAGTTAAACTGCACTTTCAAAAAGCTGTGTTTGGCTTGTCCATATGAAAATACGGAAACCTCCACTCTGAAGAGCGTTTTCAAAAACCTCAATTCCCCCACAATTTTCATCCCAGTTGGGATGAAATTATCCCATCGTAGACCAAATACCTTCATTGTGAGATCCCTTCTCTAATAATATAACTCTCTCTCTCTCTCTCTCTCTCTCTCTCTCTCTCTCTCTCTCTCTCTCTGATCAATATGATCAATAAGGACTGATCAATTTGGGTCAATCTCTATATCTATTAGGACTGTGTATTGGCCAGAATGTGGCAAAATGATACATAACAAGATACAGAGGTCACAATATGATACGTATTATGATATTTTTACTCCCGAGGCCAATTTTACTGGATGTTTTGATAGCTTAACCTGAAAAATCACTAAGTATAGGAGACAGTCACCAATGCTGGTTATTTTCATTTGTTTCTTTGACTACATTTATCAAAATATGTTGGGCTTTTTGCTTGTAAGAACAATTAAAGCACTTGGAAATTTGTGTTTTTGATCTAAAAAAAATAAATAAAATAAATATATTGGCACTGATTATATTGACGAGGGCATTTACAGCCCTTTATAGTAATAAATAATGTAAACTTTATATTTCAATGTACATTGAATATACTTCATCTACTGCTGTGTAGTCCAGGACTGGGCTTCCTCTCTCTGGGAAACTGACCAGCCAGGGTAAATTTAGGGTAACAGGAATGACATTAAGTAAACAAACGAGTGTGTGTCAGATACCTTATGTAAACTCATGTATAAGTTTGATGCGTTCATTCCAGTGTCTTTCATTTGCTTCCCACTCTTTGCACGTTGCCACCCTTTGTCCCGACTTACGGCGCTCTCGTCAAAGCCACGCTGCTCTACTGCCTTTATCTTTGGCATTGCTCACCGATATATCACACCTACACTGGCTGAACATTGCGATGCAGCAAAAGGAAAGGGGGCTGCGTCCCAAATCGACAAAATCAAAGTCTCATCCTGTGAAGTTGGATAACGGAAAGACTCGGAAAGTCTTGAGTCGAGAGTAGGATTTTACACCTGCATGACTGGGTTCCTACAGTGTTACGCAGTTCTGCCAAGAGGTCTCGTGCCACAGTGCAGCGGCTGCATTCTGCAGAAGAGTATCGCTGATAGACACGCGTAGCTACAAAACGAGAGGCCCTCACAACATAGATGTGCATGTCAGCAATAAAATATCCACTCTCAATACATTTCACGCCTCGTTCTCATAAATATGCAAATGTGAGGAGCAAGCCAGAGTGCACTCAGGCAAGTATGGCAAGTAGGCGTATCTTTGTGCTGCGAGTCGCATGACCCTGTACGGTGAGCTAAGTGCAATGTGACCGAAATATTGCTTCACTCGGAGTCAGGCCTGTCACTGCGTGCAGACAGATGAGAGTCTACTGCTCCCTATAAAGCGACTGACACTCAGCCGGGCTATTTTTGCTCACTTTGCCAGTATGTTTTTTTTACCATGCACTTCTCAGCTGTGTGTAGTGAGGTGCGCTCCTCTAGGGGGAGTGGAGGGGTGGGGGGTCTAGTGCACATGCGGAATGTGGAGTGGGAGGGCAACAACAGCTGACTACAAATGAGCGCATCAACCACCACTGTGATCCCATCAGCGGCGCACTACAAACACTGCTCCCGAGACACCACGGAATGAAAGACAGCGAAGACAGACAGAAATGTAATGAGGGATACTGTACATGCAGATTCCGTTCTACACTTGCCGTATGTCAACCTTTAATGATGAAGAATATCATGCTCTCCGGATCATCATGGCTTAAAGGAATCATCTGTCACCACCATCATGCAGACTGAATGCTTAAATCAGTTCACTCAGTATTACATGTGTTGAACCGACGCGAAAGCCCCGCCTCCCACAGCTGTTATTTCCATTGTCGGACTCCAAATCCTACAGACTTAAAATCTAAGGGACGGAAAATTGTAGACATTCCGAAGACCCACAGAGGAGAAGATCTAATCACGTTTAATGATTAATTAAAAAAATAAATAAATAAACGAGATGTTCAGCACAGACTTAATGTTTGACAACACAATGTAGGTTGAAATAAATGAAGAACAAATAGAAAAACACATTTATATTAATGAAACCAGTGATTTTTTTTTTTTTATCTCAGGATCAGGGTAACCTACAGATACGACAGAGAGATTACAACCAACTACAAACCTAAAATATTCACTCAGTTTAAACTGAATAAAATCCCAGTTTATGCCGTAGCACCCTTCCAGTGCATGTTTACTGCTCTGTCCATGTGTACATGTTCAACCTGCACACAGACTCTGCCTGATCAGTGAGGAGAGGGGTGGGGCTAGTTTTGTCACTGGACCAGACATTGGGTTATAGAGCAAAATGAGATTTATTGCCTTCTTTTTACAGAATTATACAGTATTCAAGTTCCAGTAAAAAGGTCCTGATAAGGGATAACACCGATACATACACGAATAATAAAGATAATAAAGGACATGCAGGTTTGTTTTTTTCCATGTTGGACCACTGTCAGCTATTTTGTGGATTATTATTAAGATCCTTCTCAATCTAATCATTATATGCTTGGATTTTCAGCTCAAAAACACTCTGGATTATAGATTTCCTACGAGATTTCCATTTTAGTCCTTATAAGCGAAGATTTTAAAATATTTACATTTTCTTCATTTTTACGTCTCAAATGAAGACAAATTTGTGTGATTGTCTCCTTTAAATTGTTCTAATGAATATGTAAAGCTATGAAAACATCCCACGGAATTGGGCCTAGGGTTCCAAAAACTAAAACAGCAGTAAGCTTAAGCAGTAAACTGCACCATACAGAGCAGCTCAGACTCAGACTTCTCTATAAGATTATGTGAACAGGACAACCATCAAAGACACGTCCCAGTGTTAAGTAATCCACATCATTTACTACAGTGTGCAGGGTCAGTCTGATTAATGCTGCGACGTCTGCATATGTGGGATATAGTATGCAGTACTCTTGCCTTGTTTACTCGAAACTTTCTTCCGGGACCAAATTGTCGACCATAGCACTGTGTGATCCAGGGTGAGGATGTGGGCAGAAGCGCACAGAGACATGAGGACTGGTTGACTGATCAAAAATAATGACCCCAAGAGGGCCGCTGTAATGACTCGGAACACTTCTCCCTATTGGTCCTCTGTATGCATGGCTGAACACACACACACACACGCACACACACAAACACACACACACACACACACATACACTGGTCCTTGAAAAATGCACAGTTCTGCAGAAGTGGCAAATCCAGCAAACGAGAAAGAGCCAAAGAAGGAAAAAAAAGGCCTCAAGGATACTGAATTTCGCATCGCTATGCTTCTGTTGAGAACTTTTCAGTTTTTAAAGAACACAATTCAGAGATTTCCAGAGCTTACTGGACAACGTTAAACCAGTTAACAATATTATAGGTCAGATACCTTGGTACTAGAAGCTATGTGACATAAACTATGTGCACTAATGAGTGTAATAATGGATGAATCATGACCAGGAATCATTAATGGACGGCTGTACATCTCCAAATATATGAGTATATTGCATTTAAACAAATGTTTTCAAATTCTAACTGGTATTTATGATAACTTTGATGTTCTCAGACTGGCTTCCCAGTGTCTTCACAAGATGAACCTGTCTTTAAGAATGTTTCAATACAGTACCGCTGATAGGCTGACTTTAGAAAGACTGCAGAATATAAAGGCCTCCTGCACTCTCCCCCAGAAGGGCAGGCTGCAAATCCGCAAAGCTCTTCAGACTGCAGTCTGAAGTAAATGTCAGGGATTGCTGTTGAGGGACAAGTAACATTTGACATAGAGTATTTACAGAAAATAGCCTTAGTCAGAAGTTTGAGAGATTATGGTGCAGTCCGAAGTCTTAGTCATTATGGTAGAGTCAGAAGTCAGAAGTCAAGATGATCATGGTGCAATCAATCAGCCAATCAAAGTTTATTTGTATAGAGCAGCTTCACAGAAATCAACAAATAAGAAGGTGAACAACACATGAAACAAAAGATAAAGACATAAACAGGCCAAAGTCCTGATGAACTCAGACATCTTAGTGTTTATGATGCTGTAAATCAATGTGAGTCTGAAGTCTTAGTGATTATGAATCAGTCTGAAGTCTTAGTGATTATGAATCAGTCTGACATCTTAGTGATTATGAATCAGTCTGAAGTCTTAGTGATTATGAATCAGTCTGAAGTCTTAGTGATTATAAATCAGTCTGACATCTTAGTGATTATAAATCAGTCTGAAGTCTTACTGATTATGTATCAGTCAGCAGTCTTCGTTATTATGAATCAGTCTGAAGTCTTAGTGATTATAAATCAGTCTGAAGTCTTAGTGATTAAAAATGAATCTTGAGTCTTAGTGATAATGAATCAGTCTGAAGTCTTAGTGATTATGAATCAGTCAGACGTCTTAGTGATTATGAATCAGTCAGACGTCTTAGTGATTAAAAATGAATCTTGAGTCTTAGTGATAATGAATCAGTCTGAAGTCTTAGTGATTATAAATCAGTCTGAAGTCTTAGTGATTATAAATCAGTCTGAAATCTTAGTGATTATAAATCAGTCTGAAGTCTTAGTGATTAAAAATGAATCTTGAGTCTTAGTGATTATGAATCAGTCAGCAGTCTTCGTTATTATGAATCAGTCAGACGTCTTAGTCATTATAGTGTAATCATAAGTCTAAGTGTTCAGTGTACAATGTTATTCAGGATTTTGCTACATTCTTCATAATTCCAGCAACATCCTGATAAATGTGGAGGTCAGTCAGAAGTTCAGGTGACAGTCAGTTTTCTGAGAAACTTACCCCGTGATGTGAGGAGGTTCGGTAGTGAGCAGAGCCAGTGGTGGTTTGTCTCTCTCAATGAGCCACACTGTGTAGCGTCCTTTCTGCCTGGGGTGCAGAAACACTGTCACATCTAATTCACAGGGCCAATAGAGCGCACGCAGCCACGGACTCAGCACCCACGGCCCCTCCAGAGCAGAACCGTTCACTGACAGAAAGCGCCCTGAAAAGAAGAGCAAAAGAGGTTATACGTATGCAAAATGCTGAACGCACGCCTCCATTACCAATATGCCCTTTATATCATGTTTCATTTGTGAAGCTTTAGTCATTTCTGTGCATCGACCTCGATGGGGAGAACGCACCAACCTGGACCGTGGGCGAGCTACAATATCAAACTCACAGACCTGAAGCTCCGGCGTCAAAACGTGAAAACAGACGAAAGTCAAAGAGATAAATAATGAAATAAATAATGAAAGAGAGGAGAGAAATCAAAGCTCCGTCTGTGGGCTTTGATTTGCAGTCCCCTCTCTCAACAGCCTTATTCAGCTCCTTCAATCAGCAACTTTTGTAGAGGGCGGGGGAAGAAGAAAGACCAAAGAGCATTGAGTTCTTCTTTTCAAAGGGGAGAAATGGAAACATCATCATTTGGAGGAAAAATGGAAGAGGGGATGCCTCATTTTCAGTGTTCAGACTGCAACTGAATCCTGTGTTGCATTTGTTTTTGGGTTGCTCTTATTTATTTATTTATTTATTTATTTTTATCTATTTATTTTTTTTACTTCAACAGAAGCTGCATCATCCTGCAGTGGTTATTCTCTCTTTGACAAAATGGTCACCATAATTTGAAAATGAGAAAATCTGTAAGGTGTGCATTGATCTACACTACTGATGGTGAACAGAGGCTGTTGTCTGCACTGCAGGGGGCTAGATGCCAGAATTCCAGGCTTCATAACTGAGGATCAGAGGCACCTTCTCACATGTTAAACATATAATAACAAACAGCAAGACTGACCCTATTAAACCCAATCAATTTTTAATCCTTTCCAGTTTGACAGAACAGATGTACATAGATATTGTATTTTAAATGTCTCCTCATGCCCAGTCTAACAAATACATAAGAGATAGCTATATAAACACAGTTTAATGATATATATATATATATATTTTTTTTTAATCAAAACATAAATTCTGCTAATATTTACATCTCAAATATAGACAAATTTTAATAGCCTAGGACCTCCTGAAATGCAAGGGTCTGTAATTTCTAGGTGAATAAATGTCCGTAAAACGACTTAGAGGTTGAAGAGTTAAGCTCTGAGCCATTTATTATTAATTGCCGTCAAATCGATTCTGACTCCTGGCAACCACATGGACAGTGTTCCTGTATTCTGTTCGGGTCTTCAGGCATCTGAATGGTTGGTCCATTATTCCTTGAATTGTATCCATCCATCTTGTAGCTGGTCGTCCTCTTCCTCTTTTACCTTCAACACTTCCAAGCTGGATGATCTTTCCCAGTGAATCGTTTCTTCTCACAAGGTGTCCAAAGTAACAGAGCTTCAGCCTGACCATCTGGGCTTCCAGCGAGAGGTTTGGATCCATTTACGAGTCCACTTTACTTGTCTTCTTTGCTGTCCAGGGATCTTTCAGAAGTCTTTGCCAACACCAACGGTCAAAGCAAGTACAATTTGAATGTGCATGGAACTGTGGGAATCTCTCAACGTTCTGTTTGCAGCGAAACTCTTTCAGTGACATTCTGTTCCATTCAGGGTGGATTGGAAATTGAACGGCATGACTGTGTGTTCTAGATAAGTGAAAATAACCTGTGCATTGTGGGGTTTCTTGCTTTTTTTTCCCTGCTTTTGGAATTATGGTAAATATATAAAAATATAGGTTCCTGACAAGTTGATGACCCCCTCAAGTTGCACTGTACCTTGCTTACACCATCCTTCATGTTGCTCTGACAGCTTCAACATGACATCCTTATAATTCTGGCTTGATAAATGGGAAGCGGGATCTTCTGATAAGTACATGTCCTAGTTAGTTACTGTAATTCTTTTGAATGATGAGTTTGTGGGTCCTCTATGCAATCATCAAAAATGCACAACTTCGAAAAAATCAAAAAGATGTTTGCGCCCATTCTGGCATTTTACACACATTTATTCGGGGCCTATTGTCTCTGCGAGTTTGCTCGAAAGACTGACAAAACCAGATGCTGTAAAATCCATGTAGCGATTTAAACATACACACTGAGAACCTCATTACTATGTCATTGTGGGATTCACAATTTGGAAGGTTTAACAGAATGAGACAAAAATGAAAAGATAATGAAATAAATCCAGAGGGGATAAATATGGCTGAATGGAAATGCTGTCGGAGCGTGGCCTGGGAAACTGGGAAAAAAGGCAATTTGTCTCTGTTCTGTGGCCCTGGTTGCACTTCTTCAAAAAGATTTTTTTTTTTCTATTCCATTGTGCTCTTTTCAAGATGGCTCTCCTGTCCAGCAGAAGCTGGGGGAGGTAAGGGTGGGCTTTCTAAATCCCCGTGAATAGAAGCAGTTTAGGTAGAGCTCATTATAGGCCTTGGTCCCATTTGCATGATCCACAATGTACTTCAGACAGTCTGGCAGGCGAAGCAGAAGCGCTTCCAGCAGGTTTCTCCCAGCGTGTCCCACAGCCCACACAATCTTACAGCCACACTGGTTACTGCTAAGGCAGCTCCAGCACTAAGCAGGAGCAAAATCCATTAAAGCTCATGGGAGAAAAATGTCCTCTGATCACATTGGGGAAGAAGGTGAAATAACTGCAAACAATTACAAGCAAGTCAAAATCGTAGCATGAGGAAAAGTCTTGTGGCAGCAAGAAGGAAGAGGTTTAAGTACTTAAGGAAAACCAATAGCAACTTAGTATGAACACAGATCAACCAAAACATATATTGAAGAGGTTCCTTTTATGCTCCCAACAACAGATCTGATCATTTGAGGCATGTACTCCATAAGACCTCTGAAGGCATCCTGTGATATCTGGTACCAAGAAGATCCTTTAAGTCCTCCAAGTTGGGAAGTGGATGTTCCAAGAATCATTGCAGAGCCTCAGTAGGTTACAGTAGCCTCCCACATTACATGCACTGCTCTCGATGCTAGGGGGGATAAATCGTCCACTTGTCTCCTCCGAGTCATGTGACAATAGCCTACCGCCTCTTTTTTCGAACTGCCGCCATTTGTATCGTTGCCGGGCAGCCGTCGCGCTTGGAGGAAAACACCGGATCCCTGGATTTGACACAATGGACAGCAGACGCCTGCGTCGACCAACAGCGCACTTGTGAGATGTGGGAGGAGCACCATCTACCCACCCCCCTGAGGGAGAGCAAGCCAATTTGAGCAGCATGAACCTGGATTCGAACCAGCAACCTGCGTGATGTTCTGATCCAATCATCTAGCCATCACAATTTGGCCCTTGTCACAGAGCTTTAGCAAAGTTCTACCAGGAGACTCAAATGCCACGCCTTCCTTGCTTCCTCAACCAATCAGTTGCCCCCACCTGTCTTTAAAAGGCTTCTATCCACACGTCCCTTTGCGACATTAAAGATGCTGATGCCACCAGCATCCTGTTGGTCATTCAGTGGGTTGGCTCTGCTCCTTGTTTCCATACTTGGCAGGATCTGAGAGTGCCCAGATGTGTCAAGATCTGGTCTCACTCCTGGGCTAATGCCAAAGACTTTAACTGATAATTATTAAACTTCTACCTACTTTGGTCAGAGTCTTCTGGTAGAAACGGTTTGGTTTGCAGAGAGATGACACCAACATGTTGCGCTACTTATATAGTAGCTTGCTTTGTTTTTGGTGTAACAATGAAATGTACTAGCTATATTTAAACATTATACTTATATCAACATGTCTTAAGCATATTGAGATATGATTTTTGAATCATATTACCCAGCCCTGGTTCTTATGTTACTCTGGCTACTCATCTGGCAAATCATCAAATCTAACCGGACCATGCGGGGTGTAATGAAATGCATTGTGACACATTTTTGAATACAACAATATGTGAAACCCAGCCTGCGTAGCTTGAAGTGTCTGCATTCGTGTCTATATGTGAGATATGTTGTGGGCCTTAGGCCTGCCCAGTTTTCCTTCTGTAACACTTCAACTTCAATGAAATGACTGCTCACTCAATACTTTACATATCCCACCCCTTGACAGATGCCCCTTCTGCATGAAGATAACCATGTTTTCCACTTCAGCTGCCAGTGGTGTTAATGTGGCTGATCACTGTATGTGTGCAGGTAGATTGTGAAGTGACGTGTCGTGGTGGGATCGTTGTATATGCTCACAAAATCTCTAAAATTAATTCCCTTTACTCAGGCAAACTGCAAAGAGGACCACCTACCAACAGAGGTTCCTGAGCTCACAAAGCTACAAATTGACACACTCTGCAGGTCTCTGAATGCTGGTCATTCTCAGAGAAGGACTGGCAGTCCTCAATCCCTCACCCGCACTCAACACAGGCTGAATTCTATCTTTTATATCGTAAACTATTGTTCCAAGTATGGCCCCCCACACCATCAAGATGGCTGGCGATACTACAATAGAATGGTTTTCATAAATAATGATCCTTCAAGTTCATGTTCAAGAGCTTTGAACAACAGACATGATCACAAAGCAGCTTTGTAGAGATATGGAGCCCAGCCTGAAGTGAACAAGCCAATGGTGAGAGCGGCAAATAAAATCTCCTTCAGACCAAGTGGAAGAAACCTTGAGAGAAACCAAGACTCAAAATGGGAAGCCGTCCTCCTCTGGTCTAATACTCCACAGAAATGCTCAGATTTAATCAGTGACCACCAGGGATCAATGTTAGAAGTCTAATAAAGAAATCCATATGAGATGATATAGTAACAGTAGGCTTTAGTAAGAGTATATACAGGGACCAGTCGAATTGGGGAATGAGTGGAGTGTGCAGGTGGGGTTTTATGGCTCAGCCAGAAGATGAATGGCACATGAATGCAACTCCATGATGGTGGAGTTGGTATGGTGGCAGCTGTGGAAGGAGATGAAGCTCCTCAAAGAAAGGTGCTCAAACAACAACCTCAATCTATGAATCTGATCATGTTTTGGTCTAAAATTACTTCTGCCTTTTTTTTTTTTGCTTATAAAGAATAAAAACACTTTACTTCTCAGAGTCAAGAGTGTTTTTGAGCTGAAAATGCACATATTTTAACAATCTATTTGTAATGATTAGATTAACAATGATTTTAAGATAATAAGACATAAAGGAGCTAAAAATGGAAGTATTTTTGACCTAAAATATATCCCCATATATAAAACACATTCTTATAAAGCTCCACCACCTGAATCCTGATGGAGCTCCTCACAGCAATCCACGAATCTTCTGCTTCTTTGAAAGCTGTCCACGTTTACCATAAGTCAGTAAGTAAATTGCTTACAGGCTATCAGTCTAGACAACTGCGTGCGAGACAATTTGCATCCCGAGTGACAGTTATACCCAAAAATAAACACCACCACCACGCCACATCTACTCGTTCTCATACTTCATTACAAATTTAATCAGCACAAAGCATTTATGAGATAGAATTCCTAAACAGCGCCAGGGTTTGCAAGCATGTCATTTCGCAGAGATAATATAATCTCAGTGAAAAGCTTCAGAGAAAATAAACAATTAAGATGTATTTGTCTAAAACCCTCAAACAAAACAATTTTCCCCTTTTGAAAAAGGGACATTTCTGATGTTTGTGGTTTGCAACATTTTGTGTTTTAACCTTTAGAGCATTAGAACCATTTTGCAATATATTTTTTGTAGTTTGTTGTTTTACTCAACAAACAATTTAGTAATTTGGTGAAACTTAAAACAGAAAGACAGTCACACATACCAGATACTGTTATTTTAGGGGATCTTAGGCTCTTTAAATTTGTGTTAATTTGATATGCAAAAATGAGAGAATTAATCACGTTTTACTATGAACATGTACATGCATTGATTTAAAAAATCACTTGTGATCACAATTTTTGGTGTTTCTGTTTTTTTTTTGGTTTTTTTTCTTGTTATTTTTTCATTATGAGGACTGGAGTGGCTATGAGCTGAAAATTCAGTCATTTTGATGAGTTATTTGTAATGATTATAGTGAAGATCTTTATGATAATATGTTATTCGAAATGCCTGTCGTCCAAAAAATACCCCCCAAAAAACATAAATGTTCTTTTTTATTGTTAATTTTATATGTATCAGTATTATGAAGTCTCAGGACTTTTATTCTGAAATAATAAACAGACCCTCCCCTTTTTATTTTCCTCTACAACACAACATCTGGGTCAGTGTTGCGATTAGCCCCACCCACTCTTGCTGATCAGCCAGAGTCTGTATGCAGGGAGCATGTATAGGTGGACAGAACATTGTCCACTGAGTTATAAGGCCTAGAGAATGTGAAAGTACCTGTGTTTATGGACATTATAGCACACTTGTCCCGAGAACATTCCCTGACCTCATGAAAAGTAAATGCAGCTGACTGTGGTTATCATAATTTTACATTTAAAAGGTGATGAAAGGGAGGGGGCAAGAGAGCTGGAGCCAGAGGCATACAAAGTGTAACCACCACCCTCTACTGTAAACGAATTAATGGAATGCGTCCTACAGCATGAAGTCTATTTGCAAGTGAAACCACAAAAACTAATGCATTTGCATTTAGAAACATTTCAAAGTTTCCTGTCGTGGCCTCAAGAAATGAGTAGAGCACTCAGGCTAACAAAAGAACATGACTTTAGACAAGGACCCTCATGAAGGTTATGTGTTCTGCATACAATTTGTCTCAGTAAAAGCCATGGTGAGGGTGATGGTTTGTTTAAGAAATGTTTGCAAAGTGAGACTGAGAGTAAAGCACATTCAGAGCTCTCAAAATACCGTTTCTATGCAATGTGATATCCAACCCAATGCGCTTCATATATTATTCCATATTTTATATGAGCATCTTGTGTGCAGGGCAGGGGGTCTCAACCTTTTCCACCTCACGGCCCAGCTGTTTCTAACTAGAAAGAATAATGACCTATGAGAAACACATCTTTACATTATGTGTAAAATTGATTTTGCTTTTTATTTGAGGAAACACTCAAGACATGAGAATTAGGGATTAAACAGTAGCTTCAAAGAAATAGCATATCTTCAGGAAAACGTCTGTCCCAAATGTGGCCCAGAGAAACCAGCAGTGAAGATGCATTATTAACATCAGACGACATGTCTACTTACAAATTTATTTCTTTAATTCTGTCTAAGAGCTGTCTCTATATATCAGCCCAGTGTTGACTATCCATCGACGTATTCTATCTTATTTAAAAACCCGGGATCCACACATTGCGGGCAGTTGCGTGCTGTTTTCTAGGCTTCATATCTCTGGATCAGATACAAATGTCATATCATAAGACTTATCATGGTTGTCTCGTTATTGTGTGATGAAATCATCAAGTCATCTAGCTCGGAAACCAACTAAAGTTTTGGAACTGAATAAAATGCTGATTTAAATGCCACATGAGCCATGTTTACTGCTCTGTCCATGTGTGCTTGCTTGACTTGCATGCAGACTCTAACTGAACGGTTAGAGGGGGTGGGGCTAATGATGTCACTGTCCCTACAATTGGGTTCTAGAGGGAAACGAGAAGGGCTGTTTGCTCTCTTGCTCTTTGCTCCTTTTTTAATCACATGATGTTCAAATGACAGAATTTCAGAAAGTGTTTTAAGTTCTTATAATAAATAAATAAACAAATAAATAAAATGTAGCCACAAGTACATTTTTCTATCGAAACATGGTCGATTAATTCAAATAACTAAATTCTGATCATATTTATATCTCAGGTGAAGAGAAATATGAGTGCCCTAGGATCTCTAGACAATAACAATGTCTGGTATTTGTGATTGTCTCCCATAAAGACTCTTTTTTGAGTATAAAGCTTTGTTTTATTTATTATTTATTTATTTTCAAGAACATTTAATTCATTTAAATGTTCATTTATAAAGGTTTATAATTATATTGGATCTTGGACTTGTTTGACTGTTAGTCCAACATTAAAGTCAATCTTGAACTAAAATTGCCTGAACCCTTACCATAAGACAAACCCTGACCACAACCTACTTACCCTACTTTACCATAACTTTATCTTAACCTAAACTTAACATAACCATTAGCCATCCCTTATGTGGAATTCTTATCATGTCTGTGCAGGTTTCCATCATTTCATCCCTTTTTAAGAAGCAACATGCTGTGATGACACTTTTCTCAGTTCTTTTTCAAGTACATGTCAGACTGGCTTCTGTATACGTATTGGGTAAAACAGCATCACCAGTGGATGGGAGCTCCATGACAAGCATGAAAAAATCCTTGTTGTGCAAATGTTACAGATTCCTTGGGGTGCGCTGTAATAGTATGTACATTATTTTATGAGATCTTGTTGATTTAATCCTAGAAACAACCTGGACTATCTCCACTGACTACCAAACAGGAGCCAAACATATAGTAGAAGACAAAATGCTAAAACTATGCTATAATTATGTGGGTTCTGTGAGTTGTAAAAGCTCAATTTATTTATTTATTCATTTATTTATTAATTTTATTATTTACTTTGTTGTTTGTTTCTCTCACAAGTCATTCATTAATTTAAAATCAGCGTGTTTCACTATGAGGTAAAATAATGGGGTTGTAAACAAGCTTAAATGGGTTTTTGTCCCCAATCAAAGTCACATACCATTTATGCATAGAACAATTTAATACCAAAAATAAATAAAGAAATAAAAAAAAATGTAATGCTTGGGAAATGAATTATACAGCACCAAATTAAAGCAGTAAGTGTTTCGTGGCTTTGCATAATGTCATGATCTTAAATAATGCAAACATCCATGCAACTTTTAATATCTTCTTTTTTTTTGTTTGTTTTTTTTTTTTTTAGAATATGTCTCTCAGTTAATTTCTGTTTAATATTGACGTAGGAGTTACTTTATTACTTATAAACAGACCTGCCATCTTATTCCACATTGGCCTGTTTTAAACTGTGTAAACAGTCTCTATATTAAACTGATGCAGGTTTAAATGAATAATTATTTTCTGCACTTTTATTAAAGAAAGTGTAACACGTTGGCATGGTGATAAGAACAGAGAACGCAGAGGACTCCCGGACTTAGCCTGTCAACAGGCCTGTTGACCCTACGGAAGAAGCATGCAGCTCTAATTTGCACCTAGACTGGCTACTCTGTATCTATGGTCTCATCTTTGTGACAGCACTTCCATGATCCCAAACATCTCTGTGCAACTTCACTGCCAGCACCGATCGCTGGAGAAAGCACAAGGCTCCTTCCAATTAAGCATTATTATAAAGTTCACTGCATGAGAACAAACACTGAAGAAGAACTGAATCTTTACCTGAATGAAATAAACTGCTGCTGGCAATGGATTCAGAGTGAAAATGGTATTTTATATCATAAATAAAATGGTTAGTACAAGTGAATGAATTATTATTTTTACACACTTTTGTTGGTGAAAGTTTTGTCCAATTCACTGTTGCTTCCGCCATTCAAAATGAAAATGTATGACATCAAAAGGGGCCAAAGAATGTATTTTATTATGCATTTTATTGCAAAAAACATCTTAAAGTGAACACAAACTGGACGGGTCAGTTAACCCCACTGCGCTTTCTAAAAGAGGTCAGAGCAAACTCCACCTACTGAGAAAACTGAGGTCAGTTGCAGTGCAGGGAGCACTGCTGAGGACCTTCTTTGATACAGTGGTGGCATCTACTATCTTTTATGGTGTGGTCTGTTGGGACAGCAGTCTTTTGTCAGCAGACAGAGACTGAACAAACTCTTAAAGAAGGCCAGGAAGCCCCTTAGACCCAATGCTGGTGTGGGAGACAGAAGGATGGTAGCCAAACTGGCATCCATGCTGGAAAATGACTCCCACCCCATGAACGAGACTCTGGCAGCACTGGGCAGCTCCTTCAGTGACAGGCTGCTTCATCCTATGTGTGTGAAGGAGTGGCATCGCAGGTCCTTCCTCCATCCTGCTGTTAGACTGTACAACTTGCACTGCTCTCAGCAGACCATGGACACACACACTTAACTCCCCACACTATTTTTCATTGTAGCATGACAATGTGAGATATATCTCCCCACTATTATCTTTAAATTATTACTATTTTTTATTTGTTTATTATTTTTAATCTATTTTTACCATTGTTTACCTTTACACACACTGAGTTATTGGACCACAACCATAGTCCAATGTGAAATTCTTACCTCTTTCCACAGATGTTTCTATCCATTAATGCCACAAGCTCCAAAATGGGGAAAAGCATCATACTATGCTGACACTGTTGTGCACACTGTTGGGTTTACGTGTGCATTTGTACTGATAAATACTGATAATGATAATACTGACAAAATAAAATTATAGGTGCAAGAAATGTTTTGATCAAAATATGGTTGAATTCTCAAATATTTAAATTCCCTTAATATTTACATCTCGCATGAAGACAAGTTTGAGGAGCCTAGGATCTCACAACAATGACAATATGACTGTATCCTATTAATACTTTTTTTGGGTGAATAAAAGTACATCAAACGTCTAAAACATCCTACAAATTTGGTTCTCAATGTAAAAAAACAAAACAAAACATGGCATGTAAAATTACAAATTTCAAGGCAGCAGCCATCTTTAGCAGAGCACAGAAAGAAGGTGAACGGATAAACAACTGGTTTCCACATAAATGAGCAGATTTGCATTTTCCATCCCAGACAGCAATCGGATTTCAGTCCAACTAACCAGAGAAGCATTTGACTACCAACCATAAACGCATGTGGTTAAAATTTTATCTGGATACGATCGAGACTGTAATTGCACGAAGTGACAAATGCAAATGAGGTCTTAGGCACAGGTTTCCAACCCTAGCCCTGGAATACCCTTGGGCTCCTGTTTACACACTGACTCTGGGAAATCAAATTAACAGAGAAAAAAATCAGTAAAATTGGGGGGGGGGGGGGGGGGGCTCCAGGGCCAGAATTAGAAATCAATATTCTAAGGTGTCATTTTTCACCTTTATTCTTTAAATGAATGAAAAATTGCTGCTTGTTCATGCTTTGATTTCACCACAATTTATGCCATAAAATCCAGACTTGTGCCTGTCTTTTAGGTTCTGAAGGTAAGCCATTTACGAAATGAGGCCATGTCTCATAAGAAGGGATGCCATGTGGTCATGCTCATTAGACTGATCAGACAGTACTGTTTCATCTTTGCTCAACCGCATCCTCAGCACCTGTTTGTTTGATTCTTATTTGTTGGCCCTCTTTTTTTTTCGGATTCACTTGCCTGACACCAGAAACCTTTGATCTCCGCTCGGCTCTGTGAAGCCCAAAACAAAAGGCCATGTCAAGCAGAACAAAGCACAGTGGCAAAAACAAGCGCCAACAGAAGACACACTCCCCGGCTCTAGAGCCGAGATGAAAAGTCATGTAGCATCAATGCAGACAACTAACAGAATGCCTATGGGACGACATCTTCAAGGCCCCTCTCTCTAATGTTCCCTCAGACAGCATTAGGAACTGAAGCACTATGTGTTGGGCCTTCCTTGGGAGTAAGTGTGAGACAATTATTCGCCAGTGAACATGACAGTGGAGACTTTCTACAGATGCATTTATACACTGTTAACAGTGTTGCGTCATTCGGTCGGAGCACACGAAAAGGTCAGCACTAGGCTTTGTTAGTTGGGACTATAAGAGTAATTCAATTACCGCCAAAGTAAACTGAATACAGCAATTGTGTTTGATGCAACATTTCGTTTATGTGTAGAGATACAAGCTTCTAATTCAAATACAGCACTGGTCAGAGGCTACCTTTCCATGTATTTGAGTACAATGTATTCACTTTTCAGGAGCTATTTCTGATGAAATTATATAATAAAAAGCACCCAGAGAGAAGATACATAAATGATTACAGGGGTCGTCTGTTTAGACACCAAAAGGTGCAAAACGTGCTTCCCCTGCTGCCCTATAAAAAGGGCTCTCAGAGCCTGCTTTTGGGTAGTGTACCTCTTGGTGAGAAATTAGCTGACTGCTAAATATGCCACTACAGTGCATTTAAAGACATTTTGCCCAGTTGACAGACTTTGTGAGGGGGCACGTGGTTTGACTGGCAGCAGGATGACACACCCAGCCGTCACCTTCATTTGCAGTGGGGTCAAAAACATGAAACCTGGAATGGACTATGGATTTACACTGTATCATATTTTGTAGCAAATCCAGATTTTGTTCAGCATCCAGCGACAGTCAGGCTTGCGTACAGAAGCCTTTGGATGAGCACTTTAATCCTGTATTTGCTGTGGAGCACACAGCTCCAACTGCTGCTGTGCTGATCAGGGATGCCATTGCATATGACAGTCGGTCACCCTTAACAGCTCAGCGATATGTACAGGACATCCTGCGGCCATGTGTGTTGCTTCTCATGGAAGGGCTTCCGACTAGAATTTTTTAGCAGGATAATGCTCCCCCCAGACAGCAAGGATTTCCCCTGGAATGTCGTCGCCAGATTACAAGTCTTTCTGCTGTTTAGTTGCCAGAAATGTCACTTTTTGGGATGCCAGCTTCAGCAGGATCTACAGGCCTACCAGCAACATCTGTGGGCAAATGTGAAAACCTGTATGCCTCCACGCCCAACCAGGTACTAGAGCTTCCTGTCCATTGCACAGCTTTCCTCAATAAACCTATCCTGTCATTCCAACAACCCCTTCATGGTGCATTATTCTTTCTGTCCAAGTGAACAGAAAAATAAAACATGATTGTGCAAAACCAGATGTCAACATATCCTACCTACTATCCTCCCTACAAGACCACCAAACCACCCTTATCAATTATACAGTGCTTAAAGCTTTTATCCTAGAAAGAGAGGCACTTTCACGGGGGTTTCTGTCCATCCTTACACTGTGAGAGGTAGACTCAATGCTGTGTGTGAAAGAACGTGGCGATGATCAAGGAGCTCTTATTGAGAAAAGAGTCCAGACATTCAAAGAAGAACCGCGAGAGTGTCAGGTCAAACCAATACGCTGCTGCTGTTGTGAGAACAGTGGATTGTCCACCTGACTGATTATGTTTGGGATGATTTGGGTAGAGAAAGAAAGGGAATGCTCCAAGACTGGAGCTAGATCTTTGAACGTACCCTGCAGATTTCATTGAACAGAAAGCCAAGAAAGTGAATCAAATAAATAAATAAATAAATAAATAAATAAATAAATAAATAAATAAATAAATAAATAAATAAATAAATAAATAAATAAATAAATAAATAAATAAATAAATAAGATAAATGGTGGAAACTCGAAGCACTGAGGCATTTTATATTATTCTATTCAGGCTTCTACATGTTTAATGTATGTTTCCCCCTTTTCTCCTGGAGCTGCAAATGAGTAACTTGTTTTTTTTTTTTCCCCAGAAATCAAATAAATAGGGTGAACTCTGACTTTTATATACTACTGTAAATTTCTATCTGTGTAAGGTCATACAAAGGTTGATCATTTCTGTCCATGCTTTTGTAGCCAGCGGTTGCAGAATGAATAAGCCTTATTAAATGCCCACATGCCATTCACATGTACACATATGAAAGATCATAAGGTTAGACGGGAGCATTTTCCTGTATGAACATGGTGGCAATTTGATAGTCCATTCAAAGCAGTTATTAAGTTTTCTGTTTATAAATTAAGCCGTAATATTCCTGAGTGGGTGCTGTGTGATATATGTAATGTACATCTGTACATTCTTACATGACATGCACTCTGCAAACGGGTTCGGCAACCTTCCGTTGATTACCTGAGCAACCAGAGTGCTCCGATGAACAGAACGGCAGTACAATTAAAAATAGAGAGGTATGAGAATGGAAAGTCCATTCTTCATCTGCTCATTCACACACTGCCAATGCAGAATCAGAACCGGAGACCTGACTATGTAGAGGCTTTATATAGAGCTGCTGGACTCGCGCCATCCACCATAGAACTTGAAATCCAGACTTTGTGGGCAGTTACATGCCATTTTCTAGGCTCCAACATTCAGAATAAGAGTAACCTACAGACATGATAGACATATCATAATAAACTACATCACTGTGTGATGAAATATCAGCTCAGAACTGCTAAAACGTTCACATTTCCAACTGAATTAAATAACAGTTTAAATGATGAAGGAAGGCTTGACCTGCATACAGACTCTGACTGATCAATGAAGGGCCTGATGACATCACGGACCCAGATTTAGGGTTATAGAGGAAAATGGAGGGGCTAGAAACTTTAAACCTGGACTACAAATACTTATTAACAGTTGAAACATTATAACAGTCTGTAAAGCCTCTACAAGCTACTATTTAAAAATACAGTTTTGAGAAAACCTTGGATAGGTCAATCCATTCATCTTAAAATGAAAAAAAAGCCTTTTGTCGCTTCAATAGTTCAGGAGTCTAAACTAAAACTCTGACATTCTAGAATCAGAGGGGAAAAAATACCCCCCCCCCCCCACCCACATAATTAATTCATCATTAAAACCCTCTATCAAAGAGGTAAACTAATTCTCAAGCCAGACAGCAATCTGCTTTTTATGACTGAGATTAAGCAGACTTTCCAGCCATGGTGCATTCACAATCACACACTGTTAATTAAGAAATGAAACGACACAGTAGAGCAGACATCAGCGCTCTGCTTTATTACTGAGAGAACTGGACACTCGGCCCATTTGTGAGATCACAAGGTGGCTCATTAGTCTGAAGCCTCTATTGTGGTAATCTCACAACATTAACGTGAGAACAAAGGATCTGATTAAAGCTCTTCTTGACCAAATGAACAGCCTTTTTCTTGGCTCTCTCATTCCTACAGTCTCGGGGCTTCTCACTGCTTAAATAACAAACATCTCAAACCTGACAAATGGATATACTGCTGTCATATCCTGAGCAGGATAGGCTGTGGCTCGGAGATTCAGCACCCTGATGCTGTTAGCAATAGTCTGCTCGTGGGGCTCTATTAATGTCTGCTGAAACGGATCCGCTGCTTTCAGGAAATTAAAGTGACATATTTCACTAACTTCACTTTGAATCTAAAGATCGGAGTCACATCTTGTTGCTTTCAGTGCCAAAACAACTCACTACTATTATATATGTAACTGTAGTTCCTTCTCTTATCTTCTGCCTATGGGCAGATGATATGGATGGATGAACAGATAGTATGTATATATATATATATATATATATATATATATATATATATATATTATGCTCAGCAGCAGTGGCACCTTGCCCCCGCCCCCAACCATGATGCACTGTTTTAACATTATTAAATAACTGTCAATGCATCAGTAGGATGTTGGAAAAACACACTGAAAGGTTTTCATGTGTGTTAACGTTTAATTAACGTTAACAAATATTCAGATTAGGCATTCAGATAAGTTCAGATAAGTGTTACCATGTTAATGTTGACAGTGCTGCTTTATGCTTGGGCAGTGTGGCGGGTTCTTCTAATGCAGACAATTGTGGTGAGGATACAGGAAATGTTTTGCTGCACAACAAAACAGTTCACCACCACTTGAGCGTGGTGCACCACATCCAACATTTGCATATATACAATTAAAGCACAGCTCAAGGAATTTGTAATATGTACACAATTTGCATGAAGCTGTTTTTTCCAAATACACACATTCCAGCCTGTCATGTACTTGAAGAAGAATTGAGAAAATAGGGTTACCATATTGTACTGCTTTTCTCAGTTATGGAGCTCCTTAATTTCCCTGAGGGAACCCTCCCAAGGGATCAATAAAGTTCTATCCTATCCTATCCTATGCTATCCTATCCTATCCTATCCTATCCTATCCTATCCTATCCCATCCTATCCCTATCCCATCCCATCCCATCCCATCCCATCCCATCCCATCCCATCCTATCCCATCCTATGCCACCTCATCCCATCCCCCCATCCCATCCCCATCCCATGCTTCTCTCATCCTATCCCATCCTATCCCATCCCATGCCATCCCCATGTCATCCCATCCCATGCCATCCCATCCCATCCCATCCTATCCTATCCTATCCTATCCTATCCTATCCTATCCCATCCCATCCCATCCTATCCTATCCTTTCCTATCCCATCCTATCCTATCCTATCCCATCCCATCATATCCCATCCCATCCCATCCCATCCCATGCCATCCCATGCCATCCCATCCCCATCTCTATCCCATCCCATCCCATCCTATCCCATCCCATCCCATCCCCTTCAAAAACGAATTAATGTAAGAAAATCCCAGTCGTGTTTGGCACTCTACTACATGATTAGGTGGGGCCTCAGGTAAGTTGCTAAGTTTAGGTTATGGTTTAGTTGCAGGTCAGGTTACAGTACGTGGTTAGGGGTTCAGATTTAGGTAAAATGTAGGTAAAATGTTTGGTTCCATTATGAAATTCTCAGTGCAAATTGTTTGATATCTGACTGTCTGGGTTGTGGGCAGTATGCTGAATAGATCAGACTGACTTTTTTTGTTAGTTTTTTGTTTTGTTTTTTGTTTTGTTTTTTGTTTGTTGTCTGAACATTGATTTGCCTTTGAGCACCATTGATCTCCACCAGTCCACTTAATTAAACTGAGATTTTTAATTATATTATGAATTGAAGAAATGGAAACTAATTAAATGCTTCACCATCCTCTTTTTATAGTCTTCTTGTTTTAGAGCATTCATTATTTAACTTGTATAGTGTGTGAGCCAGCTGTCGAGGAGTCAATGGCTGCAGGTCCTACATGCTGATTTTTAGACAAATTTTGAGTTGGGAGTATTTTCTATGGCCTTTCCTAACAATCATTTTGCTAGGCTTAATTAGTAGTAATACTTGGTAGGAGTAATCAGAGGACTCAAATCTTTGAACGGTACCCTTTCCTTTTATTCACTCTAAAACTGGAATAAATGAACAATAAGAAAAGGGAATACATTAATCCTGTTTAAAATGCTGAAAAGAAAGAACGCTTCAGTCGTGACTTATGCCTTTGGTTGTCAATAATTTTACACCACTTATACAGAAAGCTCTTTTTCCATTTGACTTGCTGATACTGTACACCGCTCTGTGCTTTATCACAGCACCCTTCTCACAAGAGACTTTCTACTTTTTTTACACACACACTTTGTTCACGGCGCTAAATCATGAATTATGATAATTGCTCAAATTGACTCGTTAAAGGTTATTTCACAGGAACAATTGTAAAATTAAATGCAGTGCATAAGACAAGTCATCTGCTGTAAACTCTGGAACCAGTCCAGCCTGTAGAAGTCAGAAGGTCAAGGCAGAGATGGACGACACTAAGCTTGAAGATGGAAAATGCACTTCTGCCGAGTGAAAGCAAAAGTGTGCAGGGATTTGGCTTTGTGGTCTTTTATGACAGCAATGAATGGGCACTATAGCATTATCCCACGCTTTGATGCATGTGCCATGGTTTTACAGGAAAGCACAGACAATGGGAGGGCTTCTGTTTACACATGTAACAGAGGCAGAGGGTAAACGCATGGCGGTAAGGAGTGAGTCTTTAATGGTGATTTAAGAAGTGGGAAGAGCTCGTAATGACTCCAGGCCAGGCCCTGACTGGATTTACTAGAGCCATTTATTGGCAGTCCTGATGGAGGGAGGGCCGCAACTCCTAATGTGCTGGAAGGTACCATGGTCCTCCTCCATACCGCCAAGACCAGGCATTTGGTTCATATTATAACTATATATCACGCCCAGTCTAAACAGAAGTGTCAGAAAACTCATTTCAGTGTATCTTTCTTTTTTATCTTAGAAGTAGACAAAAGAAATCATTAGGTATTATGCCACCTCGTTTAGACTACTCTGTGATTATACAATGATGGAGATCTCACAGTGTGGCCAAAGTTCTCACACATTGATCTATGCCACAGAATGGAGAGAGACTCCCTTATTTTACAGAGCAAGGGAGTGATAAATTCGCCATAATAGTTTTTTTTTTTTTTTCTCCCATTTTTTTCTGTTTTATGCTTCATTGCTTGGCTTTGCCCACACAGGCTTTGGCTATGGGTGTCTGGGGCTTAGCGGTCAGTCTGAATTATAGGGGTTAGTCTGACAAAAGCAATGTGAAGCTGTGTAACACCTGCTCTGTAAAAAATGAAAGAAAGAAATCTACTGGCCTTCAAAAGAGCTTATTAACCTGCATGATAGACATGCTTATATATATATATATATATATATATATATATATATATATATATATATATATATATATATATATATATATATATAAAAGGCAGAATTTCATAGTATTAAGTCTGTAAGTCTGTATATTGTTATAGTAGGGTGGGCAGAGCGGAAGACATGAAAAGAATAAGTAGTGACCCAGACAGGCTTTTTATAAACCAAAAGAGAAAAGAGTGAGTGTGTGTGTGTGTGTGTGTGTGTGTGTGTGTGTGTGTGTGTGTGTGTGTGTGTGTGTGTGTGCAATAGAGAGAGAGAGAGAGAGAGATCTATAACAGCAATAGAAAATATATAAACAAATCTGAAGATGATTGCTTTGTAGTTGAGACAAAAAGGAATGAATCCATAAATTAGTGAAACCCCCTCAAGCACAAACACCTTCAGCTTCAAGCTATTTCCCCAGCAGTGACAGATCTATAGCCAGATAAAGCTCCTGTTGGAGTCTTTTATCATGCTGAAGAACTGGGATGCTGTAGAGGATCCCAGCAGAGGAGGGCTGATTACTCCCCGGAGAGCAGTCCCTATAAGTAGCTCCCTTCAGAGCAGACACATCTTACCTGATTACGTTACATTAACAGAAGTTAATAACTCCATTAAGAACAAGAAGGCACACCATTTTTTTTTCTTCTTCCCTCAGTGGTTTAGAATTGCTTGCCCTCCAGAGACAGTGTTAAGAAAGGATGAAGGATAACGGGAAAAATGCAACGTTTAGGAGCAAGTATTAGAGGACTGTCTAAGTGCAGAATCATAAGCATGCACTGGGCCTGTCTCGGTACACATACATACATTCCCTGACTCATTAGGCATGAACTCCGGTCCCCTATTCATCTGACACTTGTAATGCACCACAATTTCGACTGTTTACAGCAAACACAGCAGGAGCTCATGCTCAATATTTGTCTGCATAAAAGAGCATGGAGAAGGTGAGTAATAGGGCTGCTTTTTAACAAGACAGCCAGAGCACATACTGTAATTTATGAAGCCCTCCTAGACGTCCAGTCAACAGCGATATTAGTAATTTGCTTTAAAAAGGCTGGAAATAGAACTATGAACAGACATTCATCATAATACAGCAAGCTTAACTAGACCTAATATGATGCATACGATGTAAATGGTGGAGGTGAAGCATATAATCACCAAAGCTTGAATATATGTTCACAGTCAAGCTGAACAGCAAAACTAGTGACCGCTACACCCCAGTGGTCAGTACGGCAATGACGTGGTTAACATTGTGGTCAGAGGTATTAGTGTATAAAATAATCAGCTTTAATGATGGACTGATGACTGGGTCACAACATTCAGAGTATTCCCAGTATGCAGTGGTCAGTACCTACCAAAGGTGGTCCACAGGACTACCTGTGAGTTGATGACAGAGTAATGGGCACCCAAGGATCATTGGTGAAGGTGGGGAGCAAAGTCCAGCCCATCTGGTTGCTGAAATGCATATTGTTTGAGACGTTCATGCCTAAAGAGTCTGAGTTTAGTGTGCTCCACTTACCATACAAGAGCACTTTGTAGTTCTGTAGTCCATCTGTTTCTCTGCATACTTTATTCTCCTCCTTTTACCCTGATCTTCAATGGTCAGGACCCCACAGGACCACCACTAAACAGGCATTATATGGGAGATGGCCAACCCTGACATGGTGATGTATTAGTGTGTGATGTGCTGCTACAAGTGGATCAGACACAGCAGTGCTGCTGGACTGTTTAAACACTAACTGTCCACTCTTTGTTTCTGATGGTCATCCTCTAGCCCTTCATCTGTACTCAGAGGACCCACATGACACTGTTGGGTGGATATTTCTGTTGGTGGATTATGTTCAGTCCAGCAGTGTTATCCAGGGGTTTAAAAACTCCAGCAGCACTGAGTAACTAATGTGTAAAAGGCAATGCTTGGTTATCCAGCCTCTCATTGTAAGCACTGTGGTTCAACTTTACGGTCACCTAAACCAAAGGACCAATTTCTGCACAATTAAAACACCCCAGAACATCACAGAGCCTTCTCCAGCTTGAATCACATGCATGCAGTCCTCACTGAAGGCTTCCTGAGGCCTACAACTTGCACAACATTCTTCATTCTTGTATCAGAGCTGTATCAGATTCACTTGAGAAGATACAATGTTTACTGCCATGAACTGTCCAGTTTTTGTGTCTCTTTGCCCACTGTGTGTGTAGAAGTGAGCAAAGGCCTCTGACATGCCACTCTGCTCCCTATGTTGATCTGCATTTCCCTGTGGAGTGCTCTTTCAGAAATTGTGAAAGACGTGCATTGACTTCTATAAGTAAATCTTGTTTAGAAGCGGTCACTGATAACCAGTTTTGTCTTCTGGCTACAATTTTGAGGAGAATTTCTTGTAGACCAGGATTTGCACCACTGCTGGTAGTCCGGTACACCTACAAATTCAGCTCCTTCCTTCGGCACATTCATTCACTCATTTTACTACCTGCAAGCTCAATCATGCTTGTACAGTTCCATCTTCAGGAGCTTGGACCCCTCAAAGAACCATTTCTAAGCATGGTTGGTTTTTCTCTATGAAGGAACACCTGCAGAGAATGATTCAGTTGGTAACCATTCTAAATGATGATGTAACACCAAAAAAAAATCTTTTAGTTCCACTCAGATCTAGAACCTTTTTTTTTTTTTTTTATGAAGAAATGTATAATATGAAAAATGTCAATGAAGCATAAGGTGAGATTCATTTTCTTACATTCTCAATTAATTTCTACATTAAAATTAGTGGCCAGTGCAGCACTGGGGTGGGCACTACAGTGACCAGTGCCAGACAGAGACAGCACTACAGTGCCTAGTGCAGAGAGCACAGTTACACCAGAGAGAAGCCTGACCTAAATTACAGCTCTCCACTGGCATCTTCCCACACAAAACTGGACAACAGCAGCATATAGTGAGATGTTAAGCATCAAAGGCCCATGGGACACATTCACAAAGAGTCGGGGCTGATCCAAAAATCCTGGCCCAGACAGCAGACCCTACAGTACCTCAGCATGTGGCTTGGCCCGAAACGCCTCTGCCACCACCTGACATCCTCATTTCTTTAGGTGCGTGAGGTTTGTCCTTCAGAAAACAAACCATATGAGGTCTGTGTTACAGTAAACAAAGTGAGCGCCACTAGAGAGCTTAACGCCCACAGCATTCTCCACGGTGCCCTTTCCAGCTCTGAAAAGCTCTTCATCTATTTAGTTCAAGCTCTCCCCAAGAACTCAGAGCCATACGTTTTGCTTGTCTGTATTGTGCTTGAAGGTCTTCCGGTTTTCATTAGAGCAGAATTCACCCCTCACCCTGGCCGGCTCTGACAAATGAAGTGGCCTTCAAAACGGTCAGGTGCTTGGGGCTGGGGGTTGCTACGGTTTGCAGCTATTGATTGCAGAGTCCACAGCCTGGGTTCCAAATTGATTGGAGTATGTGTATACCATGTGGAGCCTTGGTGCATATTCAGTTGCTTGTTGAGTCTAGCAAAGATACTCATTTGAGGGTTGAGATGTTCTTCAGATCAATGGTTTGAGAAGAAGGATAAAAAAAATAAAATAAATAAATAAACGTTACGTCCACTAAAGGAACTTTTCACAGATGGTCCTTATAATGAAGCAGATTGTATGATCTGAACTGATTGTAAATAATCTTTGGGCTTACTTAAGTTATGACAATGTAATTACACATTAACAGGTCATGTAATAACAATACAAACATTGGTGATGTTGCACTGTTGTTGCCTGGATTACTGCACAGTTATTACAGACTCACTTTAAGTCCTAAAATGTCCTAAAATGTCAAAACTGTGTGGACAACTCCATGCAACTCCATGCAACTCCATGCAACTCCATGCAACTCCATGCAATAATAAGCCCCATAATTCTGGAACAGAGTAACCTATAGACATGTTACACACATTACATCAAAAAGCAAGATCTACCCTCACAAATGTAACATCAAGTATCACTAAGGGATCCAGCTTGAAGTAATGAATAAAATGAACCAATTCCCATTTGAATTGAACCCTGAACACTGATTTTACTCACTATCTCCAAAAGTGTTCAAAATCAACAGGTCACAATAATGGAAAAATCTGGCATCAAATCCAACCTTATGATTTATAAGTGTTTATTTATCTGCTTGTGAGTGATAGAGTGAGGTGACTTCCATCATTGTAACATTCTTTACTTCTAATGGAGGACACAAGTCAAGAAGGAGCAGTAATGACCTCATCGTCACTGCTTCACCACACCAAGAGAGGGGCTGCCAGCTACTCACTACTCACACAAGAGTTCAACTTTCAATATAAGAGTCCTGAAGCTGGCTATTTTTAATAAAAAATAAATATAATGAAAAAAAAACAATTAACATAATGAAGGGTGTTCATTTTGTATTTGGACTAATGGCAAGTATTTTAATATTAAAATAACCATGTCAATTTAATAAATATAAAACACATCAAAGTTATTGCATTGTAGCTCAAAATGGTGAGGTACACAGTCATTAAATTCTGTTGGTATCAGCTATTGAGCGATATGCAAAGTTCATGTTTAATTATAACGTTGGATCAGTGCATCATTAATACCAACACATTTCCTAAAAACACACATCCAGAAAAGACACCATTTGCAAATCTTGATGTGGTGTGTGTTGGGATGTGGATATTTGACTTCCAGGGAGAAGCTAGATTGAGTGTTTACGTTTATGTAGGGATGTGAAATTGCTGAAGCTAAGCGTGCCACTCTTGATGTGGCTCTCCACTCGGCGGGAGCAGTTGGTGTGAGGCAGACAGCAGCCAGGCTCAGCCCAGCAGGCTACTGCAGTAATCTTGAAGTATGAGCCTCCACTGATTGGAAACCATTACCAGCACACTCGCTCATGCTCAACAACTCTCTCTGTTTATTATCAGATGTCAGCGTTCATTTCAGGAGCTGAGTGGGTGACACACACATAGGTACCTAGTTGTTTTTATACCTTTTCAGCCCATGAGCTCTTACACAGACCTCTTATATATACATACATACATATATATATATACCCTATGTCGTAGCCCCTTAGTAAACAAAAAGACACTTAATAAACAAAATATGTTACTAAAATGGTCTTTACACCACTTGAGTGGTCTTATTAACCCTGCTGAAAAATCCACGTCGAGACCAGCTTTTGCTGGTACCTGATATTATGGTTTAAGCTAGACTTTCAATGGCAAGGTAACTGAAAAGCTGGTCATTCAAGAGAATATTCCCTGTGATGGTATGCTATCCAGTTAACCAGCTGTTGACCCCTGAAATTTGTAATTTGTAATTTGCATTTCATTTTGGAAACACTTGTCAAGATGGTCATCAAGCTTGTTGATGCTGGTCAATCCCAGTTCAACCAGCTGGTCATGATGCTTGACCACAGTGGTTTTGCTGTTCACACTGGTCAAACTAATCAGCGATATTCCTTATCGTGCTGTTTGATCAGCTTGGACTTACTGTTCAAACTTGTCCACCAGCTTGATCATGTTGGTCATATTGGTCCATTTTCATACTGCTCATCCAGCATGGTTAAGCTTCGACATACTGGCTTGGTCAGGTTGATCATGCTTGTAGACCAGCTTGTAAACCATCTAACTTCACCTTAACCAGCTTGACCAGCTTGAGCTTTCCCACCTCATTCCAAGCAGGGAAGGGCTGTTCTGTGTTTCTATGATTAGTCACAAACACAAACATGCAATGCTGAAAATAAACCTATATCAGAAGCTAAGGAAGAATCATACTAATGAACACACACACACACACACACACACACACACACACACACACACACACACACACACACACACACACACACACACACACAGCAGTCCTAGCCTGTGCATAGCAGATGTAGCCCAGCAAGCTCCAATATTCTAATAAATGATCAGATTAATTAGGACTGTGTTTATTCCTCCCCCAACCCAACGCTCAGCTCCCGCTTCCTCCTAAGAGGCTCTTGCAGACGCCTCATCCCCAACACTGGAGCTAATTTAATTAGCCAGCTGATGGAGCTTGTGCTTTAATTATTCACCAGCATGGTGAGAAGCTATGGGGAGGGATTTGTGCACAGGAATGTGGTACAGCAGCTCACCTTTGCGAGACCACCTCAAGCAAGTACAAACCAGCCAACGGCTCAGAACATCAGGCTGGGGCAGTACAGGCAGTACAGGGATCACAACATTCAGGTGAAAGTCCACATTCGCACTTTAGAGAAAACCCTGTGCACACACAGTAGAGTAGAGCTTTAACCTTTAGAACCCTCGCCATTTCTGTGGGATGTTTTTGTATTTTGACTTACTTTTATTCTCAAAAATATAGAAAAGCATCTATAGGAGACACATGCCATATATTGTAAGGCTACTCACATTTGAGATGTAAATATTACCAGAACTTAGAAATTTGTACAAATCTGAGCAAGTTTTCATCAAAAATGACTATTATTTACACTTAATTATTACACATAATATTTAATGAGGTATTTGTTGTATTTAATTTGACAATTTATAACAGGTTTTTGTTCAAAATACCTGACAGTGGTCAAAATAAAATAAAAAAACAACCTAAATATCTTTATTTTATTTTTTTTTTGTTATGTATGTAGTACTATCTCTTCTCAAGGCTTTTATTCTGAAATTTGAACACTGTGTGAGCAAAGAAAGAGAGTAGACACCCCCCCCCCCCCCTTCTCATGTTCCTCAATAACCCAATATCTGTCTCAGTGATATCAACCCCAGCCCCTCTCGCTGATCAGTCAGAGTCTGTATGCAGGTTGAGCATGTACATGTGGACAGAGCAGTAAACATGCACTCCTCCTTTGGCATTTAAACTGGGATTTAATTCAGTTGGTAACTAGTGACGATTAGCTGTTTTCCAAGCTGGATTACTCACTGATAAGATATATAGTGCTAAATTCATCTCCCTTGAAGCTTATTAATTATGCATCATCTCTGTAGGTTTCTCTGATCCTGAGAAATGAAGCTCAGAAAACCAGCATTAAACTGACCACCAAGTGCAGACCTCAGGTTGCAGGAGTTCGTAGCCATGCTTTTTATAGTCTGAGTTTAAATATAGTCCAAGTCTAATCTTATCCAATCCACAGTGGCAGGTTAGAATACAATTTCAAGCCTGATAAAATTCTGTCCAAACCGGACTTGCATCAAACCGGCGGATTTACTCAATTTCAGTGCGGCACAAGCTTGTGCACAGGTTACTGGAGAAAGATGACAGGGAGCTGTTCACACACACTGCTGACAAAGCATATACCCTCACAGTGGGGAAGACCAGGGAGAAAAGGGAAGCAGGTGTAAGTCTGTAAAAGGTGCCCTAGAATGGAAAACAGTGTTATTCTTAGCATGGTTGAATAACGACAGAACATGGAAGTGACAAACCGTGAACCTCAAACACCAGTGATCCTTCTTCAGAACCCAAATTATGCTGTTCAACAGGCCAATTCCAAACCAAACTGTATTCCCGAAAGTGAAGTCTTGACTCAGTATATATTTATGCCCTGGATATTTTCATAGATCCAGCCCATATGAAAGCCCCAGTCAAACCTGGTGAAGAGCTACAACACAGCAGTAACTTCAGAAGAACGTGGATTACTGGAGAGCAGCTCATCACACCCAGACTCTGATATTTATGATGCACAGCAACAAGATCTCCAAAAATATGTATTTGCACACACTTTTTTGTACACATATTATGATTCACACTGAGCTCCCATCTACTGGTGGTGCTGTTTGGACCAATGCACACAATCAAAGTCTCCAATGGATATGAAGAACCGTATCGGCACAGTATGTTGCTTTTTCATGTTATGAAGCTTCTACGAAATGACTTGGTAACTTCTGCAGAAATGGTGAAAAGTTCACATTGGGTTATGGTTAAGGTTAGAGTAAGAGTTAGGGTGAGTTTACATCCAGTTGATGTTACAAATAAGATTAAGGTTAGGTGAAGTTTAGGTAAAGTTTAGATTAAGTTCAGATTACAGTTATGGTTAAGGTAATGGTAGAGTAAAGGTTAGGTTTAGGGTTAGGTTGAGATGAAGGTACAGGTATTAAAATTGCACTTGTTGCTTTGTCAAATTTTCTGTTGAAATTGCTTGATTTCTGCATGTCTGGGTTGCATTAGTAAATCATGCATAAACACAAAGGTTTATATATATTTAATAATCATTTCTGAAATGCTGTTTTAGTCACATACGTACAAATACCTCTCGAGACCAGGCTGACCATTGATTGCTGCAAGAATCAGGCCTCTTGACCATGGCTTTTCCTTTTCCAGAGTTTACAAAACCAGGAAAGAAAAGCTTGCTACAACACATGGTGTTGAGAGAACTCGACAAGAGGACAACCACACAGAGAATTATTCATCTTCAAAATGGGTTTTGGAACGTTTCCGCGGTGTGACGTACTTTCATTGAGCCAGATACCTTCAGGAGATCCTAGGCTACTCAAATTCTGTCTTCATTTGAGATGTAAAAATGAACAGATTTTAAATAACTGTATGAATTTGATCAAGCTTTTATCACAAATTTCCTTGCACCTACATTTGTTTTGTCCATACGGACTGAAAACACTTCATATCTCGGAAATCCTGTTGGAAATTGACCTCTAGAGTGTTTTTGAGCTAATAATGCAAGAACATTAATGAGTTATATGTAATGATTAGATTGACAAGGATATTTACAATAATACATTCTTCCGAATACTTGACAGTAGTTTAAATAAAACAATAAAAATAAATAAAAGTAAAAAACCTGAGTATCTTTATTGTTTTTGTTATTTAATTTTGACTTTTAAACTGGAATTGAATTCAGCTGGAAACAAGTTAACTTTAGCTGTTTTCTGAACTGGGTTCTTCATGGCTACAGATGGAGAAGCGTCCTGTCTAGGGTTGTTTCCTCCCCTTGCGCTCAGAGTTGCCGGCTGGGCACCGGCTCCTCCGTGACCATATTCAGGAATAAGCGGTATAGAAAATGGATGGATGGATGGATGGATGGATGGATGGATGGATGGATGGATGGATGGATGGATGGATGAATGGATGAATGGATGGATGGGTTCCTCATGGGTAATTCATCACACAATGTTGAGACCACCATGGTCTTGTTGTTTGTTATGATACGTGTGTCGTGTCTGTAGGCTACTGTGATCCTGAGACATGTAACTGCCAACAAAGTGGGGATATTGGGATTTCAGAGTTAAAGCACAGTGACAAAACTAGTTACGTTTTAAAATGGGTCATGGCTTGGACATATGGTTCAAGGGGATTTTTTTTTTAAATATATAAAACCTAAATAATTTATTTGCACCTGAGTATAGGTTCCATTTTGAATCTCAGGATTATACCTGCATCTACAAAAAAACGCAGGCGTAAGTGCACTCAAACATTCCTCAAATCACTTCAGGAGGTGGTATGAGAGGCATTTTAGCCAAATATTTTACATTTATAAATGCATTCATCTCTACAAGTTACCTTCAACAAGTAAAACTCCTCTCAGCAATGCAACACAGTGCCTTCATCTGCTCTTCTGCTTATGGGGAGGAGGCCGCCCCTTGACAGCTGCCACTTAACTGAAGCATCGCCACTCTGCTTCCTGGAAGCATTCGCTGTCTGTGTAGGGAAACGGTTAGTGCTGGGTAAAAGTGTGATGTTTGAAGTGTGAAACGCCTTTTGAATTAGAAAAAAAAAGTGCAACGAAAGATTAAAGAATAAAGAAAGTTGGTTGCAGGGTAAGCTGATTTGCATAGTGGAGCCAAACAGTAAATAGATTTCAATCCAGTTGACTGGAGATTCAAATGAATACCGAGTGAGTGTATGTCTTAAACCTGGCCAGGTGGCCATAGACTTTAAAACTATGGTCTCCAGCCATGTTCCTGGAGAGCTAATTTCCTATAGACTTTGACTTTGCATCTAAAAGCTGCATTTGGAAGGTCCTTGCTGTCTGAATTGGTTATTTTAGATTTAGGTTGAACTGTTATGTTGAACTATATGAATGCACGGTCACTCTCAAGGAGGAGACAGACCTATTTAAGATCATAGGCTCCTTTAGAATCCTAGACCAATTTTGAGGGATGTTTCCATAGTTTGATGTACTTCTATTATCCAAAACATTTGAAAAAGTATTTATGAGAGATTCTAGACTTCTCAAATTCATCTTTAATTGATATGTAAAAAAGTACATAAAATTGACCATGTTTTAATAAAAAAATATGCTATTTGTAATGATTAGATTTATAAGAATATTTATAATTATAATTTCTTCAAAATGTTTGACAATTTAGGTATGTTTTAGTATTATCTCTTGTCAGGACTTCTCATGACATAGGACTTTTATTTTGTTTTAATCTGAAACATTGTATGTGTAAAGAAATGGAGCAAACAGCCCCTCCCCTATTATTTTCCTCTATAACCCATTATCTGGGTAAGTGACATCATCAACCCCGCCCCCTCTCTCTGATCAGTCAGAGTCTGTGTGCAGGTTGAGCATGTACACAAGGACGGAGTAGTAAACATGCACTGGAAGCTTCTTTGGCATTTAAACTGGGATTTAATTCGGTTTAATTTCCAAGATGGATTACTATCTAACAATTCAATGATTCAATAACACAATGATGAAGATGAGATGCTCAAACAGGTTACTCTAATTCTGAGATGCAAAGCCAAGAAAATATGGAAATGCCTGCAAAATGCTTTGCAAAAACAGAACAGTTTTATTTGCAAATTGATGTAATTTTGGTTGTAAAGGTCCTGTTTCAGTTCATCAGTTTTAGGTTAATTTCCAGGTTTAGAAGCTGAACAGAAAAGCCACTGTTTTATAGAATCTGAGCTCATAGATTCTGTCACTTTCCTAGTTCATGAAAAACTGTCCCCATTTGAGGCTTGCCGTGCAAGAGACAGTGCTTAAATTCTGAGGATCTAAAACAAAGGAGATTGCATTCACACCCTTTAGTGTTACTGCTCTTTTCTCCATCGGGTCATTTTTACAAAGCGAAAATGGAGACGCTTATCTCCCAGAGTGTCCCAGAGTCCACTAGTCTATAACAGAATAAAAGGAATCTCTCGAGTCTTTAGGGCTGCAGTTCAGCCGGGAATAAGCTCGCACTCACTCACTGCATTATGAAGCACGGGCACCTCTACAGAGGCAGAATACCAGAGTGCAGGATCCCGTGACACGGCCTGACGCAGGGCTCCCTTTGCTCTTCTCAACTTTCTATTGATCTTCCATATACTGACATAAAAATAAACATAGGCCTACAGCTACGTACATCATGTGGCCTTTAGGGGCGGTGCACGGATCGGGCCAAAAGGAAGGCAAGACACGTGAAAGAAAACGCAGCTGAGAAATATCACAGTATGCAAAGCAGCTCTTCTGGAAATTACAAGCAAATACTGCCAAGAGTGATGGGGTTTCCTCTGCAACCCCATGAGACCCTGGTGAGAAATTTCTCATCCCAGTCATTTCTCAGCAAATGGAAAGAGATGTTCATTTATTTGAATTACCGTCAGCTGGCTTGACTCAAAGAGAGGTGCAGAGGGCGGGTCACAAATTGCCTGAGGAGAAACTCACTCAGGCCGATGCTGAGAGACCCCTGCGACCTTATGCTTGAGGACAGAGAGAGAGAGAGAGAGAGAGAGAGTGAGAGAGAGAGAGTGAGAGAGAGAGAGAGAGAGAGAGAGAGAGAGAGGGAGCGCTCTGACCTACATAAGGACAGACCCACTTTTAGACAGTCCCCCTTTTTGGAAGATTAATTATTCATTCCCATAACAGAAAACTGACAGTATGAACGATCGGGTAGGCTAAAGAGAATCATGGTCTCAATCATTCAAATAAAAAAATGAATTTTGGATTAACTTTCTTGTTATGATGAAAAGTATGGATTTATTAAGATAACAGAATACAGTGGCCTGCAAAAGTACCCCTGGTCAAAATTGACTGTTTTAAAAAAAGATAAAGATGAAATAATCTCCAAAAGGCATAAAGTTAAAAAATGACATTCCCTTTGTATTTGTACTTACATACTTATATCTTTTACATTTTCAAAATAACAAAACATGGAGAAAAAAACCCTGAAGCAAACCCTTTGGCAGCCTGCGTGGTTAGTACCTAGTAGATGTTCTTTTGCAAACTTCTGACGCTGAATTTTGTGGTGATAATGCATGACAAGTTTTCTTCTGATGACGTTTCTATGAAGAGTCGAGAGTAGAACGATTTGTCACAACTCCAGTGTCTGTTAACTATTCCTGAAGATCTGATGCAGTCACACGAGGGTTATGATGTCATAATGTCCAGACTTTATCAAATGGAGGAAATGTTAAACTGAAAATGCTTTGCTTTCCCCAGCTTCGTGGGCCTTTTCTCAGAGTGCTAGGCTGCTGCTTAGAAGAACCCATGCCTTCTGTTCCTGCAGGCAGGTTTAGAGAAGTCAAAATGATTTTCAAAACTCCCCCAATTTCCCTACTGCACGACTAATTGTAACATACAGGGACTCACAGAGGTAAGTGGAGGTGGAAGTACATGCTGGGTTGAATATTTATTAACACGGTACATAAACAATAACTAAGATGACCAGACTAGACATGAAGACAAGTTAACAAGTAGACAAGGAGACTGACAAAGACGGACTGAGAACAAGGGGATAATATACACAGGAGAACACTAGACAACGTTACTAGACAGGGTTACGAATCAGAAACAGCTGGGAATGGGCGGAGACAGGACATGTGCTCAGAAGCAGGAGGGGAGATAAGCAAAACAAAGAGGACACCAGAGGGACAAGGCTGATACGTGACACTAATATAGGTTAATCTTATCTTAAATTATTACAAATAACTCATTAAAATTATAGCATTTTCAGCTCAGAAACACATTTACATTTACATTTGCGGCATTTAGCAGACGCCCTTTTCCAGAGCGACTTACAAAAGTGCTTTGCTGTTCACTCAGAATATCCTCAGCTAGTAGACGAGGCTGGAATCTAGAGGTTCCTCACACTTAGATCCTGTTGAAACAAATGTCTTTATGGAGTTAAATACTCCTGAAACAGGTGAGTCTTCAGTCTGCGTTTGAAGACAGTGAGGGACTCAGCTGTTCGGACTCCCAGGGGAAGTTCGTTCCACCATTTTGGTGCCAGAACAGAAAAGAGTCTGGATGCATGTTTACCTTGCATTCTGTGGGTCAAGCCGAGCTGTACTTGAAGCTCGAAGGGCTCTTGGTACAGCTCGAGTTTTGACCATTGCCATCATGTATGGAGGGGCTGGTCCATTTTTGGCTTTGTAGGTCAGCATCAAGGTTTTGAATCTGATGTTCAGCTACAGGGAGCCAATGAAGGGAACGCAGCAGAGGATCAATTTCCCACAGAATTTCTGAGATATATTACTGTCTCCTATAAATACTTCTCTGATTTTTAGCAAATAAATGTATGTCAAAGTGCAAGATTACCTAACAAAAATTGCCATTAGGCCACGGGATTAATACCAGCCACATATCCGTAAAACTAGACTGGCAAGATTTTGAAGAAGAAATAAAAAAGACAAATCTAGAAATACGACCTCAGAGACCTCAATAGCTGAAGGATGGACGATAGAAGGAGAAAAAAAGAGTTGATTTTGGAAGGCTATAGCTCTGCCAAAGAAAGAGTTTAGAGAGCCTGACTTGGTCCAGGTCAATTGGTCAATGTTACGGATTTCAAAACAAATAATGCCTGTAGCTTCAGTTCCCTTTCTGACCACATACAGTTATAGTAGACTCTCACAAAATACATGCCTTTTTTGGACCAATGCCATAGAACATGTAGGTATGTCCCAAAGAACCTGTTATAAACCCTTTATTTTTAAGGATGGACATCATTTATAAAGTCTCTGCAATGCAGAATAAACATGCCTGTGAAATAAGCCATGCTCTGTTCTCCATTAAGGATATATACAGTACCTACCATATTACTGTAGGTGGTCTTTCATACTAATATGCTATGACACCAACAGCATAAAGCTCCAGGTTCTCTTGGAACCACTCTAAGTATACTAGAATATTACAGAAAGGCAAGAGTGGTGTCCTCGATGTTGAACACAATTATGCCTCTTGAGCATAAGCCAGTGTGGTCTCCTGTTTCCTCTCTCCATGGATACAGAGGTCAGCAGAAATCACTCAACGGGATAATGATGTCAGCAGCCACTGTATTAGAAGAAGCTGAACAGTCACTAACATGAGATGAATTAAACAAGGCTCTGAACTGCTATTCTTACTGACCCGAACTCAAAGGTTCAGAATATTCACATCATTTTGTTCAGCCCACTCTGCGAGGAGGTGCTTGTTGTCAGGATCCAAGTAACCTACAGACACGAAACACGTCATAACCAACAAAACATACCCAATATAACCATTGCACTGACAAATTATCAGTGAGTAATAAAATTCACTTGTTTCCAAGTGAATGAAATTCCAGTTTAAATGCCAAAGGAGCTTCTAGTGCATGTTTACTGCTCTGTTCACATGTACATGCTCAACCTGCACACAGACTCTGACTGATCAGAGAGAAATGCGGGATTAATGACATCACTGACCCCGATATTGGGTTACAGAGGAAAATGAGAAGAAAGGGGCTGTATGCTCTACTTCAAATTTCAGAATTAAAGTCATGAATATGAAGGGATGTTAATAAAGGATGCATAAACAATGAAAATAATCAAGGATGTTCATGTTTTGTTTTATTTCTGGAACACCGCCAGGTATTTTGAAAAACATGGATATCTGTTCCAATCTAATTGTAATCAATACCTCATCAAAATCAAAAATGTGAAGTGAATTATTGACCAAATCATTTTAAATTCATACAAACGTTCATTTAAACGTTCAAATTTTCATTTCAGATGAAGACATTTGAGTAAAGTGGTGGTAAATATGTTTGTAAAATTGCATCTGAACATTTTTGCCCCAAACTCATACACATTCTCTAACCACCAGGCCATCATTTTAGGGCTTATATCTAGCTGCCCGTAAAGGTTGCTCAGGGCAAAGACCCGAGAGTCACACGTAATTAAATGCTGGTGTGGTCAATTCCAAAGTAAAGATCCCAGACGTTCAAACAATTTTCCAAGCCTGTATGTGAAACTGTGTCTTACTTTTCTTTGCAACTTCTGAACTTGTTTTAGAAGCTAGTGGTTTATGTGACTCCAACTGGAACCAGTATAAACCTGTGATGGTTTTGCATACATATTGTGTCATATTTCTTTCTGTCTCTCACTCCTTCCATCTTCTCTGAGACAGCATTTGCATCAGCGTCATCTTTGTTCTTATTGCTTATTGTCCCTTCTCGCCATTGCCCATTCAATATCCCTGTCATTACCACCAGATCACACACACCATATACTGTATATTGCTATACTTGGATTCTCACCTCTCTCTCTCTCTCTCTCTCTCTCTCTCTCTCTCTCTCTCTCTCTGAGCAGCATCTCGAGGCAGCTTGCGATGGCCCTCACTGTCACTGTGCCTCCTTTTGAAGGGGCTTAAAAAACAGCCTTCACTGATATTTCCCAGATTTCTTTCTTCTCACGTCAAGAGCAGCACTCGGCTCCTCGTCCCATATTATTATTTCAGAGCCCGAGACAGTGTATTCATAAGATGCAGAAGGATGTAGTTTCTCCCAAACACACACATCCCATACATACATATGCCCTATAATTACTGTTCAAACACCAAACCAAACATGTTTTTAAGCCCAGGCAAAGGACCTGCGTACAACACCAGTGCTCGAGCACAAGACTTATTGCACAAAGAGTTGGTACGACTGTTCATTGCATTCTTTGTCAATGAAGTGCCAAACATTCTTCACAGAAAGCATTGTTGATGCTGTTGTGGGGCTGCGGACTGTGCACAGATCATGAAAATGTCTTTATTTTCCTTCTCTTGATTGATTCCTTCGGGATCACTGCAGAACGAAAAACCGTGGCAGCATAAAGCAATAGTAAGAGTGATGAAAATATATTTGATGAACTTTAGAGACTGTGTTATGAGGTCTAGCCGTGCTGCAGAGGATAAAAAAAATGCCTCAGATCAATAACTACAAGGTTGAAGCTTCCCTTCAAAGTGATCCAAAGGAATAAGGTTTGACCTAATTGCAGGAGTTCTAATATCCCGTCCCTGCGCTCCATTCTGTCATTACACCTTTGAATAAGACACGTCCCCAAGCTGGGATGAGAAGGTGTTATTTCATAAAAGCCAACATCAACAGTACATTTGCACTCTTATATGTCTATCTCTAATTCAGTCTGACTTTTCACTCACTAACAAGCTCTTTGCAAAAAAAAAAAAAAGAAAGTAAATGCATTCCTCTCTCACTAGACAGTTCTTTCATAGTTACTCAAATCCGAATGATTGGTCAACATCACAGATTATACTAAGCTGTCTGATCTCACTAAAGGGTTCAAACTCTTTTCAATTTCTTTTAGAGACAAAATGCATCTAAACTGACTTGGTGGTGGCATGTTATTGTGAGTTGCACTGGTACGAGTGGACACCGCAGTGCTGCTGGAGTGTTTAAACACTGTCGACTCTATTAGATACTCCTACCTAGTTACAGGGGTTGGAAAATGAAACTGAAACACCTGGTTTTAGACCACAATTCGTCTTGGGAATGACATTTTTTGGATTCAAACCGGGTTAGCACCCCAACATCCCTTTCAGACAGCTTCCTCTTGCGTCCACAGTTAATCCTGTTGGATGTGGTTCATCCTTCTTGGTGGTGTTCTGCAGCACTCCACCATTCAGGCCTGTATGGTAGAGTGGCCAGATGGAAGCCACTCCTGAGTAAAGAATAGGAATTAAGGTTTGTCTTCGATCATGACGATACTAAGCACACAGCCATGATAACAAATGCCTATCTATCTATCTATCTATCTATCTATCTATCTATCTATCTATCTATCTATCTATCTATCTGTCGGTCTGTCTGTCTGTCTGTCTGTCTGATGTCTACATTGTGATCTGCATATTTCAAAAGGTCAAACGTTTGCAGCAAAAATAATCAGATTACATTACGGTGCAAAATATTGAGCTACTTATGACCTTTTTTGGTCATTTGAAAATCATAAGCACAGCCTCTGTAGATAATGAAACATTGTATTTTCAGCAAATCCAAATGCTCAGTTGCACTGATGTTTCTAAATGATCAATGCAGCCGGTGGAAAAGGTTTTTGAATTCTTTGACAAGGTCTCAGATCTTGATTTGCAAATCAGGCCTGAGGCATAGACAGAAAGCAACAGAAAGCAGTACTCTTCACGCTAGAGAGCAACAATGACAAGGAGCTGTTGCACAGTAAAAGTGCATCACCTGCAGACAAGATGGAAGGAAAATGTTTAATATCCCATGGGGATCACATCCCTTTGCCAAACATTGCAGAAAATGATGGATCCAGAACTGTGAAATCCTTTATTGAGATAATCAGGAGGTCCGAGCTACCACAGCTTCCAATGTAGAGTGTCACTGTACCAGACCTAAACAAGCTGACATGTCTCAGGTCATGTACATATGTTTTGTTGCAAATGTTTGTCCTTTGAATTAATGTTAGCTTAGTGACACTAATGCTACCATCATGGCAAATAAGGAGGGGACAGAAAGACTGAACATAAGCAGGTAAACTGATCCAAACGTGTCAGTAAGCTCTAAAGGTTTTTGTGGAAAAAAAAAAAAAACCCTTAGTGGGGCATTAAGAGAGACCTGAGGATTAGTTTACACTGTTAGCCGACTGTGAAACTGTACTTTATTAATGAGTCAGTATGAATTTACAAACAGTGTGAAATCTACATTGATTACAGGAGTTGATTAATATTAATATTACAATTTTGTGATTGGCTATTGTTACCCACGCACCTTGGTCCCCTGGTTGTACACGCACCCAGTAATATTGGCAAACAGGAACATCGCCTATGCCACCCACCAACTGTAATTATAAACTGTCAGCTGAATCATATTTCCAAGCTTCTACATATTCTACACAAGCTTCGACTCATATTGAGACTCATAAAACATGGGTTCCTCTAAGATCTTAAACCAAATGCAGTTGATGTCCTCAAGACAAAGGAAGGCTATAGGATGGTACAGTAGTTAAGTGTGATAAGATTGCTTGATTGATTGATTGATTGATTGATGTGATGTATAAAGGTCAAGATAACATATGGAAGACCAGAAAATCTCTCAGAGGGAACCAATTATATGTTGCTAAAAATAAGTACAAAGAACCTGCAAGAAGGTTAAGGTGGGTCAAGAGTTGTGATGTACTATTCTTGCACATAATCTTTCTGGAAAAATCATAAGAATTATGTGAATAAAGGGGTGGATCTATCATGCTTTGGGGTTGTCTTACTGTCAGTGGCTTTGGCATTGTTGTATGTGGGTGTGTGTGTGTGTGTGTGTGTGTGAGATTTTCAAGACACTAGAAAATCTTGAATGCAAAAACACAAGTATCTCTGTTAAAAAGCTGAAGGCTGGAGCTAAAATGGCCTTCATCGTTCCATGACCTGAACAGGGAGAAATGATGACCTTAAATAGTCTGTGCATGTAATACAACCAAAGATTATCTGACTACATTGTTATCTCAGAAAGGCCTTCTGCAAAGAAAAATGGGGGAATGGGAAATGTTTGATGTGAGCTACAGAGGCTGTGTTTACTTCTCAATTACAAATTGAGAACCGTGAAGCATGTCACCTGGCGAAGCATGTCTAAACTGTGCCTAAGACTATATATGTGCTTTCCTAGACTTCTGAGCCATTATAAATAGCTTTGTAAATTCCCAATTGATTGAAAATTAGATTTTCTTTAATGGTTGTTTGTTCATGCCTAGCTGCTTGGGTAGTACCTAAAACACGCCCTCCCTTGTAACTATTCAGTGGTGTTTGAAAGTTTGGGAACCCTTTAGAACTTTTTATATTTCTGCATCTGGAAACGTGATCAGTCCTACAATAATTTTAGCTCATTTCTACATAAATAACAGTTTCAGCTCTGTTGTGTTGGTAGGTTTCCTCCCATGAACTGCTTGCTGCAGGTCATTCCTCAATATTTCTATTCAATTAAGGACAGGATATTGACTTGGCCTTTCTAAAACAATAACTTTATTCTTAATGTTCAGTTTTTTGATAGAAAAAAACTTGTGTGCTTAGGGTTGTTGTCTTTCTGCATGACCCACATTCTCTTAGGATTCAGCTCACAGGTGTCCTGGCATTTTCCTTAAGAATGTGTGACCTTTGCAACTATTAAACACCTAGTTTTTGGTGTGATCTTTGTTGGTGGACTCCTGGGGAGGGCAACAATGGTCTTGAATTTCCTCCATCTGTCTGACTGTGGATTAGAGCTGGATTTGTAACCTTTTCCAGACTGAGGAGCATCAAGAGCTCTTCTAAGCTGCTCAGAAATCACATGGTACACTTCCACAAATGTGTGTTGTGAAGATCAGATTTTGATAAACATGCCCACTCACATCTGATTGTCTCCCACTGATTGAAAACACCCGACTCTATTTTTACCTTCAAATGATCTGCTGATTGTAAAGTTTCCTGTACTTTTGCCCTCACAGGTATGTGATATTGGATCATTTCCCTCATTAACTAAAGGTAATATATGTGTAATAAAAAGTGTAAAGTGTAATATATGCTTATCTCAATTGTTTGATTTGGCTGCGATCATCTCCGTATAGGACTTCTGATAGAAATCTGATGTTTTAGGTCACATTTATGCAGGAACGTCAGGCTCCACTGTTGCCATAGTTCATACCCGTCATTAGTGATAGTCCTTCACTCAGTAGCTACACAGAATTAGTCAATTAGCTTTTACACAAATGCAATCAGAGTTACATGCACCTCATGAGATTTCACTGACTCCTGTTAACATCCACACAGCAAGCCGGTAAAACGTCACATGGCACAGCATCTGCAGTCCATTATGTGAGCAATGTTGTGCTGGATTCATGCAAACTGGCACCTGCTGATCTCTCATGAAGTTGCTATTTCGTTCCCTAAGTAGTATGTCAATAGCATTCACTGTGCCTTATGAGTCAGACCACAACACAAGACATGTCGCTCTAACAAAGAACAGAAAGCATCAACTTTTGACCCAAATTTGGTCAGCTCCACCCCAGCCACAGTGGGGACGTGCAGGGCTGTGCAGCGAGAGATGCTCTGGCTGTGTAATTACTGCCTCAGCCGAATCCCTTAGTGCACTGCTCCCTTCCCACCCATCATCAAAGCCCTTGACTCAATTAGACAGCATAAGCGGATCTCCTAAAGAGGGAAATATGTCCGTGCACCACCTTTGAAGTGCAAAATCAAGCAAGGCAGGTAGCTCTCGCCAGCCGGATTTGTCGGGCTTAGAAACAAGCATGCAATAGGGAGCACCTGCTGGCTCAATGCAAAGCAGGAGTTGAATGCACCACAAATTGACTATTGACACCAAACAGGTATGAAAGGACAACTCAGCATGCATGCTCTAGATGGGACGGCTGTGGTTTTCACTTCATACTGAACTCATACTTTCACTACTAAGGTTTTTATTATTTGCTTGTCTTTCGTACAGCACCTGTGGCGGGGGAGTCTTAATAGTGTATGTAACCTATGTAAGCAGAGCACCGACAGGAAGAGACAAACTCAGGTCCTGCTTGAATTCAGCTCAACGTCGCAGCTGCATATCCAGATAAATCTAGATTATGGCAGGGGTTGCCCATGGACAACTGTGAGGCATGTAGTTGGATATGGGTTTTCTTCACGGTAGTGTCAAAAAGACCATCTACTAAAAAGAAAGTCTGTCTGTCAGACACTTGAGTGATTGATGGCTGTGATTTGAGTGTTCAGTGTGCTTTTCAAGCCTGAGCCTAATCTTTTAGACTAACCTTTAGGCAAGTTTTGTGGGATGTTTTCGTAGTTTGACATACTTTTATTCAACAAAAATAGAAGACTGGAGACAATCACACATGCCATATATTGGTATTTACAAGAGAACATAGAGTACTGAAATATCTCCACTTACAATTTGGATATTTGTATGATTTTGATTATGTTTTGATCAAAAAAGTATTTGTAAATTTTATAAGGATTGCATATTTTAGAAAATGCAATAAACTTTAGGGAATTTTAGGTAATTATTTGTATTTAGACTATTAAGAACATTGATTATAATACATTTTTCCAAAATACTTGATTAAAAAAGAAAAAAAAACAACCAAACAGTTCTTTATTATTTTTATTATTTATGTATGTAATAGTATTATCCCTTCTCAGGACTTTTATACTGAAATTTGAACACTGTGTGAGCAAAGAAACATTCTCATTTTCCTCTATTACCCAATATCTGGACCAGTGACATTATCAGCCCCGCCCCCTCTCTCTGAACAGTCAGAGTCTGTATGCAGGACAGAGCAGTAAACATGCACTGGAAGCTCCTTTGGCATTTAAACTGGGATTTAATTCAGTTTGAAACAAATCAATTTTAGTTCTCTTAGATCTTCGGAACTAAGAGTTAATTAAGGATCCTTATAGTAAAGTTTTAACGAAGAGGGTTCTATGTATGGGTGTTTTTTTCAGTGCATAGAATATTTGAAAAATATTTCATGTCTTCAACTAAAAGTTCAAAATGAGGCAGAATATTTTTTTTTTCCCATGGATAGAACAAAGAATTAGACAAAAAAGGTAAATAGCAATGTTCATATACAAAATATTAAACTCAACAGATTAATCTCAGTCTAAATCTCATGCTCGCTCCTTTCAGGTATTCCATTTTATGCATATTAAAGAAAAAGAAAAAAAAAAAACAACGTCAACGTCATCTATTATGCCAAAGATCGCAAGTTATCATTTGCTATCAACAGCAAAGAGACAGCGTGAGAAGAAGCGATAAATGAAATCTGAAAGAAGTGCTGGATAAACACATCTCCACTCGTGAAAGCGACGATTGATCTTTGACGCTTTTACATTGTCATCCTTTTAACATCGTGTACCTGTCTGAACACCTGTGGATATCACACACCATGTCACTTTCTTTCCTTTCTTTCCTTCCCTTTCAGCAGAAAGCCTTACAAAATAACCTAACATACAGAAGTACACACTCCGCAGGGCTCCTGAGGGGATTGATGTTCCTCGCCGAAGTGGCAAACTTCTGTCCCATAAGAGGAGCTTCTCTGTGAGCCGAATGCGAGGACTGTTCTCGCAGCCGTTTCTCTCTCTGTGATCCGCAAGTCATTTCTGCACTGCTGCCACTGTCTTACCGCAGAACAAAAGGAGCCAGCTCTCCTGAGAGGCCCACTATTCAGTACCGCAGGGGTGTTGCTCTTTGTGCTCACTTGTTGAAAATCTCGTTGCACATAATTGAAACCACGTCTCTTAAAGGTTGAGAGAGAAAGAGAAAGCCTTGAAGACGAGGTGGAAGAACAGCCTTGTCAGGCTGTTTACCTATGAGCAGCTCTCCTGCTAGAACTGGAGTGCGTCACCTTTCTAATTCTGAACTGTGGGTTTGCGTTCAGCCTGCGCACACAGACAAAAAAGAGCCGGTCTGATGTAAGATTCGTTACTTTAGATGAAGTTACAGACATGAGCGAACTTACATACACATTATCACACGCCCACACAGACAGACTCATTAGTTTGTACTCGTGTCTTTTTAAAGTACAGTACGTCCATGTTGGACTGTCTGACTGTAGCTTAAATCTACTAAATGTTTCCCAGCCTTCATCTTGGAATTCAGCTCAAAACACAATTTTCTATTGATGCGTCTAAAAAATTCGGAATGTCGTTAAAAAGCTCTTGTGTGTCACAATATTTGACACTTAAATTTTTGAATTAAACGATTAAAAGTCTCAGTACCCTATCTTTTTGATTCACCTCTTAATGGGATGTTTCCATTGTTTGATGCAATTTTGGACAGAGCAGTAAACATGCACTGGAAGCTCCTTTGGCATTTAAACTGGGATTTAACTCAGTTGGGAAAAGAGTGAGTTCAGCTGTTTTCCAAGATGAATTTCTTGTTGATTATTCATCACAATGGCTAGTCTGTTATTATTTGTATACCATGTATGTAGGTTCCTCTGATCCTGAGATTTGAAGCCTAGAAAACAACATGTAACTGCCCTCAAAGTGCAGATCTCAGCTTCAAAAAGTTAAAGAACCCACTTAAATCCAAGATTAATTATTTAGTTTAGAGTTTTTCTGTTCACCATTTCAATTAACATGTCCCTCGTGGCTCTATTTAAGCCTGTAGAATTTACCTAATAGTTATGTATGTATATATATTTACATTCTGTCTCCACCAGTCAGAATATTCATATCCATTTTGAGTAATGGCTATTTTGGTGTAGATTTTTGAGACATTAAATCATTTGAATGTCTGGTTACTATGACAACCGCAGTGAATAATTTCTGTAGTCTAGGTTTCTCTAGACCGGAACACTTTCACAACCAATGTTTTTTTTAAGCCAATTTTCAGTTTTAATAAAAGTTATAGTTCTATCAAGGATTATGATTTAAGAGTTCAACTCTTAGAACCCAGGATCTGGATAACTTTGCAGGCAGTTATGTGCCATTTCCTAAGCTTCATATCTCTGGATCAGAGTAACCTACAGACATGACACACATGAAGCAAAGTACAAGACCGATCCAATCTAATCTTTAAACCCTTATCATGACAGAGCGGCTGATGACATCACTGACCAAGATATTGGGTTATAGATGAAAATATGAAGGATCAGTTTTAAAATTTCAGAATAAAAGTCATGGATGGGATAATACTGATATACATAATAATAATAATAATAATAATAATAATAATAATAATAATAATAATAGGACATTCATGGTTTTATTTATTTATTTGTTTGTTTGTTTTGGTCTACTGTCAAATATTTAAAAAAAAATATTATATATATATATATATATATATATATATATATATATATATATATATATATATATATATATATATAATTTATTTTTGGTCAATAAAGTCTGGTCATCTTTTAAACAGTAATTCATAGTACCAAATTCTGACCAAGGGTGCCCACTATAATATAATAAAAATCTAAATCAAAACATATTTATGAGTTAATTCATTCAGAGAAGATCCACTGCAGTCCTGCCTCCTGGATCTTAAAATAAAACATGCGGTATGACCCCTTATTGGATTATAATTATTAAGTTTCCCGTCCATACGCGAGACCTCCACCCCTCCTCTCTGTGTCCGACTCCATCTCTCTCTCGCTCCCTCACGCCTGCACGCATGGCCTGCTCATGCTGTGTGATCTCAAGCAGAGGATGACTGATAGTTAGTGCTAATCAACTGAGCATCTGCCTCTATCTGCTCATTTGAGACTAATGCCATTAGAGGAGATACATAGCAATGCCAGCTGATGAAATTAGCTCTGCTTCTGTGAGCTAAAGCAGCACCTCTTTAAACGGACACAGCCAGATTACCGCGCACCGCTCCAGACTGACAGCACCATCAGTACACTTCAGGACCCACCGTAGAGACCCCTGAGACACACGCCATGCTACCTGTCAGTGCGGATGCATGTGAATGTGTGAGTGAGACACACGTTAATGCATCCAAAAGAACATAAACGCTATATATGGAGAATAGTACTGGCACACCTGCACTTTCTTTCAAAGTGAAGGGTGTTGAAAAGAGTTAGATGTTGGCGCATAGCTGTGAGGATTTGGTTGCATTCAGCAACACAAAGGTAAGTGATGTGTTTGATGATCACCTTATGCCTGACTGCCAAAGTCATCCTAAAAAATATTGGATGGAGCACCATCTTTCCAGCTCAATGCTTGGGGGCTTCATACCCTTCTTTTGCCCATGCCTGGCATTAGGCCTTTTGGTATCAGTAAGCTCATATTTCTATATCTGCTCCAAAGAGTCCTATTCTATTGGCAAGCGACAGACAATCTAATTTGGTTACACATCAATGATGTTACAGGCTTATGACTGTTTATGCTACCAGAGCACCTGATCTTTAGAGGAGCACCCCAATGTTCATCTTTGTATAACGGGGAGGTGGAGATTGGGGGGTGGGGAATGCTCACAAACCAGAGAACACAGTTGCACTGCTCTAAAACTCAATGCTAGGGGGCTTTAAACATCTCTGGCTCATCCCTGGCATTACCTATTTATCTGCTCCAAAGAGTCCTATTCTATTGGCAGTATTTCTCAGCAGGGACTAGGCAACCTGTGTGTGCATTTGCACATCTGTGTCAGCAATGGCTGCAACTTGAAACGGCTGACTGCATTCATTAGAAGGGGTGTCTAGAAACATTTGGAAATGCAGTGTACAGCAAATGAGTGTTGGGATATATTGTGGAACGTGTTCCTGATGCCTCTGGACAGTTCAGGGAAATCTAGCTTTTCCGATTATTATTAAAGGGCCCTTATGATGTGAAAATTAAATACATTAAAAACTAATTTGTCATGCATTTTTCAAGATTAAAGAGTTTGATGAGGTATGTAAACATCCATTCCCTAGATCATGTGTTTCACGTATGCAAATTAAGCTTCAGAAAGTATTTTGAGCTCACTGCTTTAGTGATGTCATGGAAACAAGCACATGCAAATGTATCAGCCTATTCACCCCATAGCAGTGGAGCTCAGCCTATTCACATTAAAGGTGCCAGAATGCATGTACAGAGTAATACGTTGTTGTCAGATGTGGAGAATGTGTGATGGAGAAATTGCAGCCCGTTATCTTTAGTCTTGCCTCCACTCAATGCCTCAGTTTTGGAATTCTTGAAATTCCATGAAAACATAGAGATAACATACTGTATGTTACTCTACAATTTCAACTGACCATAGCTGTCAACTACTCTTCCACCAACAATGGAATCCTTTCTTCCTAATTCTCTTCAAAACACACATTTTGCAGTACTTCACTGGTTTCAGTTCCTGTTTCAGATGTAGCAGAAACCATATGTACTGGTATTTTTGGCTATTCTGGCTATTTTGGACACCTCGCCAATAACAGCCCACAAAAAACCAACCCATGTTGGGTTTCCAACACTGGTATGCCAGTTAACCAGAACCAAACCAACCAAACAGACCATCAGAAACTACACACAGGTCGTCAACACACTGTGTTCTGAACACTAAAATGCAGATCAACCAAGACCAACCAACATCAATATACTTAAGAATATCAGTATACTGGTCAATCTGTACCACCCCAACAACAGACCAGCATAAACCAGCCTATGCTGTGCTATGATCACTAGATCACTGGTCATCCTGCACCATCCCAACAACAGACCAGCATAAACCAGCATATACTGTGTTTTGAACACTAGAACACTGGTCAACCAGCGCCATCCCAACAACAGACCGGCATAAACCAGCCTATGCTGTGCTATGAACACTAGAACACTGGTCAACCAGCGCCATCCCAACAACAGACCAGCATAAACCAGCATATACCATGTTTTGCTTTGTCAAATGCAGAGTTGGCGCTCTCCTGCACACTTAGAATGAAAAGCAAGTGATCACAAGGTCTGATTCACACAGTAACCTGTATTCCTTTAACATTCTGGAAGTGATAAGCTGCCTTCCAGTATCAACAACACCATGTTCGCCCAGATTCGTTGCTGCACTTCACTGCTTCACCAGCTTTGTTTGAGGATTCGGTAGTGAGTGGGTTAAAAGTACATTTTTGGTGGGTAAATATAATCAGTCAAGACTACTATGTAACAGTGTGGGGGTTTGGAATTCATAAATTGTCCCCAAACCCCCAAATGGTGCAGGCAATCAGAACAGAGGTCATGCAGAAGTTTTAAATTATACACATTAACTGGAACAGCTGTTTAATTATAAATGATGAAGACAGGTTGGGGCATGAAATATCACTAAATATAAATGTCAGTGTAATGTGAAATATAGGCTCATGTGCATGCTTTCACATCAGTGTTGTACAATGTTGTGGTACTTTGACCATAACATATGAAGTAATGCAGATTATGATGAGTTGCCAGGACTGAGGATCCATAGTCCAGATGTTCAGTGAAGACCAATGCCAATGCTATTAGATGATGAGCCAAAACAAACACACCAATCTGTGCTAATAGCTGTACAAATTATGATCAAATTAGCAGTTACAAGCACAGGCAACAAATGCACACTAATCTATTGATTATGCCATGACTGGCGGTAATGTCCATAGAACAGATCATCAAACTACACGTGTTTTTAAAGCCAGATGTTTGACATTAACCTTGAGTTCTGTGCTGAGCTCTGTCCTTGAAAACACTGCCTCATAAAAGCTTTCTTTCACACAAGGCTTCATAAGAATGAGCAGCGGAAATACCCTGAGGACACCAATAAATACAGACAGTAAGTGAAGTGGATGGAAGGTAAACTGCACTGCAAACATAAAGGCTTCTAAATGAATAATATCCATCCGATCTAAAAGCTTACCCTCCAACTGTTTTCACGAATCCCTCAATTTGTTAATGTTTGCAGGTCAGTTTTGACCCTGTGTGACCAAATCACCTCAAAACAATCCAGAACGTATGATGTGTTACTCTACAATTTCAACTGACCATATCTGACAACTACTCTTCCTTCAACAATGGAATCTTTTCTTCCTAATTCTCATCAAAACACACATTTTGCAGTACTTCACTGGTTTCACTTGTTGTTTCAGATGTAGTAGAAACCATATGTACTGGTATTTTTGGCTATTCTGGCTATTTTGGACACCTCGCCAATAACAGCCCACAACAAACCAACCCATGTTGGGTTTTCAACACTGGTATGCTAGTTAACTGGAACCAAACCAGCAACAGACCATCAGAAACTACATACAGGTCGTCAACACACATGTTCTGAACACTAAAATGCAGATCAACCAAGACCAACACCATGTTAAGAATATAAGCATACTGGTCAATCAGTCCCATCCCAACAACAGACCAGCATAAACCAGCATATACTATGTTTTGAACACTAGAACACTGGTCAACCATCACTGTCCCAACAACAGGCTAGCATAAATCAACATGTATTGGTGAAGTATGTGGCTCAGATGTGCACCATATTTGGGTGTTCACTGCTCTCTGGATCTATTCAACTATCATCAGTATCAAGCAATGGAAGCTCATAAGTAATTAGAACTGCACGAACCACATGCCTCAATCTTCAAACACTGGCCTCAAACCACATTAAAGTGGGATGTAATCTCAAACAGACTCCCTAATGTGGTTTCTGACACTGTACGAATTACTGTAGATTATGATCAGTTTGTATCAACAGTGATCTCACTGACTGCATCTTCAGTATCTATAGTTGACCCAAAATACACAAGCTGTTAATGCCTCACACACACCATCTTCTGCCTGGTGAAGGTACGGAGCAAGTGGAATATTTCACGTCAGTTCAGATCAAACATTACATACATTTTCCAGAAAGGTCAACCACTGATTCATTATTTAAGACTCCCAAAGCATCCTGGCCTCCCACCAGATCTGCTGATTCATGTATACTTGACTTTCATTCAGCCTGTTCTGGAGTGTGCTTCCAGTGTTTGGTCAGGCCTACTCAAGCCACTCGTGAAAGACACAGACTTGAAACTTAACTACTGTACAGATGCATTCAGGTTCTCTAAGGTGGTGCCACACCTATTTTCAGCTACACCACACTTCCATGTCCTTTTTTAAAGATGAAAGTGTGACATGTCATGTCAGAACAGTACAAAAGCAGGTCTGTTCAAGCAGATCTATTTATACGAAGTAAACCTCAGACACTGAGCATGCTGTGGCTCCAGGAGAAGCAAAACAATGCTATCCTCTGACCGTAATGGTATTAGGAAGAATGATAAAGACTGATATGATCAATATTTATTGATCTACACATACAGAAGCAGTGTCTCTCAGTATGGCATTGGGTTTAACACACCAGATGTTTAGGAATGAAGTTGTGGAGTCTCTTCATGGTATCCTGTGATAATCCATCCCATCCATCCCATGCAGCTTGAATATTCTCACTCAGTTCCTTGCAAGTCTGATAGCATCCCACAATTTTTTAAACATGTATAGGTTTGGAGAAGTGACTGGCCACGGTATAGTATCTGTGTCTTCAGGGTGAGATCTTGAGACGGCAGCAGTATGTGGACGAGCGTTGTACTGTTATAGAGCACCGGAGTGTGTGTTCAGAAAAGGTAGACGCACTGGTTGCAGGACCAACATAACATGTGCCTGTAATGAAGACCAAAGGTGATCTGGATGAAATGGACACCATGACACCAGGCCTTCTAGACATGTTGCATTACAACAAACTGTTAACCTTGGTGCTGACCACAGTACATCCACACAAGGACAAATTGGTCATCTCCACAAAGACAAAGCAGGAATCATCACTGAAGGTGACCCACTGCCATTCTGAGTGTCTCCGTGACAGACTGGCATGATACCATTTCAATCATTATTGCAATCAGTAGATTCCTTCTGTGTGCAACTGTGTAGCTCTGCATACCTTCTCAGATGATATACACCACCCACACACACACACACACACACACATACACACACACACAGACAAAATTATATAGATGATACGTAGATGCAAATGCAGATATGAAGGTCTTTCCATCATTTTTCCTGCATCAATATGCACTCGTTTCCTCTTTCCCCCTGGAGCTCTTCCAGAACAAGAAGAGCAATATGAATCCTCCACAGAAAGATTTTTTTTTGTTCTTCTGAGCCTCACAAAAGCACATTCCATCCATTCTTTTAAAACTTCACAGATACTTGATGTATCACTTTTAATAGGGCCTTTATTAAGTCGTAATTGTTCGGCGTCTTGGCTTGATCGAGGTCTATTGCAGAGGCATTTGTCTGTGTTGCCCCCAGAGGAGACGACACTTTCATTAGTCCAAACACAGGCAACCTCACTTCTCAACAGTGCTTGATCATCTCATCATGCCCTCCTCTCTTTCTACTTCTCTCGCACTTTCTATCTTATTTCCTCTCACTGATCAATGGGATTATCTTGGAGAAGGTGGATGCCTGATCAATAGTGAGTGATTAACAGAGTCGCTAACATGTAAATACAAGTACTTGTGCAAGAGACGGGGAGGGCGCATGCTCTTGAGATACCCAGCGCCTACTGGATCAGTGAAGATCCACCCACATCGGTGTTATTTTCACATAAGAGCAAGTCTTCTTCCTCCATTCACGTCTCTTTATCCATCTCGGCAAATCTTTTATTACAAACGGGAGCCTTCTCATATACATCAAATCATTTGCAGCTTTCGTGACTGGATAAAATCATGAAACGGGCCATGCTAAAAGCATGCCACTCTTTTAAAGTGCAGCGCGATGGATGCTAATACGTGTGAGTGTGTGGAAATAAAGTGAAAAAAGCGACACTTGTTCCTCAAGATAATTTCTTTTCTCCGAAGGAAATGTGGGTGCTAAAAAGAGCTTTTTGCAGCGATGCCATGAAATTGTCCACTTCTGCCTCCCAAAAGTACAATCCAGTAAAAGCATTATTGTAAAAGAGAGTCTGGATGCAGACAACCTTTTGCAAAGCCTCCAGAAACATCTCCTAGAACCCCATATCCACGCTCCATTTAGACATGCTTATGAGAGTGCTGGCACATGCTTGAAAGGTCAGCAGAATTGCTTCCACACAGTCTTTGAGGATAAGCCGGAGTCTATAAGGGAGACATTAATGGAGCCAGTTTTGGCGTCATAGTTGGGTACAGATGGAAATTTCTTGGCTTTCAGATTTGGAAAGATTCTGCATGGTCAGTTTAATGATGATGTCTTTATAACGGAGCAATTAAAAAGAGAGTGTTTATGGTTTTTGTGAGGTGAGTAGCACCAAGGGTGTTTGGTATATATGGAACCTCTGCAGAGTCAGACCATTTACGGCAGTGGTGTAAGCTGCTTGGTATGCTGAACATTCCCTACTACAGCAAGCTTTTGCACTCTTCCCACAAAGCCATTTTCATTGTTTATTGAATGCAGCATTTCTCGATGCAGGTTGGGTTTTGGGAAATGCACGGAAGTCCATGTGGATCCTCCATGGAGCCAGCTGGAGATATGCTCTTGCATAAGAAACTGCACTGCCCAGATACTGCAGATACTTGCTGTGCCAACCATATGTGAAGGTTCTGTATCTGCCCTAGTATTTTCTTTCTTGAAAAGAAACTTGGAGGAAAAGTGGAGATCACTGTTACACAGTTCATTCAACTGGACTGTTCTAAGGGTCTAATTTATCCATTAGTTGCTACTGTTTGCAGTCTCACACTGATCTGCCATAAAATTATCCGTGTTTCTACACTCACTGTCAATTTGATCAGCTCCTCTGATCAAACAGGAGCACTTTGTAGTTCTACAATTACCGACTGTAGTTCATCTGTTTCTCTACATACTTTATTCTCCTCCTTTCACCCTGATCTTCAATGCTCAAGACCCCACAGGACCACCACAGGGCAGCTGTTATGTGGGTGGTGGGTCATTCCCAGCACTGCAGTGACACTGACATGGTGGTGGTGTGTTAGTGTGTGTCACCACTGGACGGAGAACAGTCCACCAACCAAAAATATCCAGCTGACAGTCTCCTGTAAGTACAGATGAAGGACTGGAGGACGACCAACACAAACTGTGCAGAAAGAGATGAGCTTCTGTCTCTGACTCTACATCTCCAAGGATATATGGACTACAGCGGACTAAAGGCAGGTGCTGTGAGTTGTATGGAGATGATGCAATCTGCTGGAGTTCACACCCACATAAAAATATAAAATATAAAAAATATAGAGAAACAGGGGAAATAGAAAGGATATAACCTAATTTCAATGTCATTTTGGTGACCAAAATGCATGGAATAGACTACTGAAGTCATTTATTTTTCAAGGAAAGTAAAAAAGCAACTGGAAAAGATCTAAAGTCAGAGGTCCAGAAGTATCCATAAACCTTTCTTAGAGTGACCCCACAATGTATTAGATTTAATGATTAGATTTGGGATGTTTTCAGTTGATCCAATTTTTCTTTTCTCTTCCGAGTGCAAAGGAAGATGCTCAAAAAATGAGGCTCGAGCTATGAAGCACAGACCCATTACTTATGAGGCAGAGGACAGGGTCCACTGTATTCATCTCTTTCAGCAGCAGGCACAAACCAGGTTGACCACATTTCGCCTCCACTGTTTTTATACTTCTTAGATCATCTCCGGGATTGACGAGAAAGGACTGCTGCTTTATCCAAACTCATTGCAGTGTTAATAACTTCCTGAAGAGGAAGAATGGCTCCCCGGGTCCTCCTCCTACACACAAGGATCAGTGGAGAAGGCTGGTACTCCACCATTATAAGCCGTATTTGTGGGCCACTTACTATAGCCAGGAGCAGCAACCAGAAGTTATGGTGAGAAACAGGACGCGTGTTTACACCGGTGAGATGGGGGTCGATAAGCCCACCGCGAAGAAAAAGCAAGTGTCAGCAAATCACATTTGAAATGAACGAGAATGACAAGTTAAATGCTGGAGGCAACTGGAAGCCTTACTTTTGTGTCGAAAACCTCTTCGTTCAACGCTTCGCACTTCCCTGTCTCTTTGTGTTCCTTTCCTCCCTTTTGGGGATTCTCTCTTCATGCCATCTCTTTCTCAGCCTCCCCACCATACACACATACACACACACACATCTCTTCCCTTCATCTCGATCCACCACAAGTGCTTTTCAATCCTCACACTTCTGCTGAAAAGCACATAAAGGGAATTAGAGCATGAATTAATCATACGCCACATAAGGAAAAGCGAGGTCTGGATTCATCAACTCTGCTCTTATTCAGCTCTAATAATATTCATTGAGAGAATTGATTGAATGAATTAAGGACGATCAAGGCTGGACCGCATCAAACATGGCTGCGACTAAAGCAAACAGGGACTCCATGGCACTGCTCTTATGCTTGTGTAGATATGTACACTGTTCCGTCGTCCTTGTTCTGCGGGACACTTAGATGTTTGATCCTGGAGGATTAGCTCTGATCCTGCACGATCCGGATTGAGCCTGAGTTGGTGCAGAACAGCGCTTGCCCGAAGGCTGATCCGTCCCTAGAGACCAACCTATATGGTTACAGTTCCTTCCACCGCAGCCGCTTTTCTTTCTGCATGCATGCAGGTCTGTGCGCTTGATTTTCTCCAGCCCCAATTCTCATAACACTAGCTTTACTATTTGGATCAATAAGATGCTACAGAATGTACAAGCGGCAGTGTAAAGACACTCCTCTCCCCTTTAAAAAGAAAGCAAATCAAATCTCAGCAATACGACTTATCACCGTAGAACCTCCAGATCACATTAGAACTGATGCAGGTAAACATTATTACAGTAAAAAAACAGTGAGAATTTCTCCTTTTTATGAAGGTAGTTTAAGAAGCTAGTCAAAGTTTCCAGATTTCAATGGACACTGCAGCTATTATGTGTTCAAATCCATCACCAGCTCACAGGATTTAACATGATTAACCCTTAGAACCTAATTTTGCAAGATATTTTCATATTTGGATGTAATTTTATTCACCAAGAAAATAAAAAAAAAAAGTTTTTATTTTTATGTGTGCATTTGAATTTAATGAAAATTCAACCATGCTTTGATCGCCTGTGACGCGCCTACAATACTTTTGCAAATTTGTTGTTGTTTGTTTGTTTGTTTGTTTCAAAACACTTTGCATCTCAGAAATCCTGGAACTTGATTGAGCCTTTTGAGCTGATTTTTGTTAATAAAACATTGGCAAGGATATTTACAATAATAAGTTCTTCAAATACTTGACAGATGTCCAAAAACAATGTTATATATATATATATATATTTTTTTTTTTTTATTAATATATTTTCTATCACTTCTCAGAACTTTTATTCTGAAATTTCAACACTGCATGAGCAAAGAAAAAGAACAAACAGCCCCACCCTTCTCCTTTTCCTCTCCTTCCCTCTCCTTATAATCCATTATGTGGGTCAGTAACATCATTAGCCCCACCCCCTCTCTCTGATCAGTCAGAGTCTGTATGCAGGTTGAGCATGTAGACGTGGACAGAGCAGTAAACATGCACTGGAAGCTCTTTTGGCATTTAAACTGGGATTTAATTCAGTTGAGTGAATTTTAGCTGTTTTCCGAGCTGGATTACTTACTGATAATTCATCACGCAGTGATTGTAGTGCTATGATATATTTGTCATGTCTGTAGTTTACTCTGATCCTGAGATATGAAGTCTAGAAAACTGGCATGTAACTGCCCACACAGTTAATGAACACAGTGACATAAAATCATGACTTTTTATAATGTTGTATTGTAATTCTATTTATTTAACATTAGTGTTATAATGCACACCCCGATCGTACCATCATGACCTCCTTGTTCCTACATTCTGTCCATTTTATCAGCTTTACTGACCATACAGGAGCACTTTGTAGTTCTATAGTTACAAACTGTAAATCCATCTGTTTCTCTACATACTTTGTTATCCTGTTCTTCAATTAAACCCCACAGGACCAGTAGAGAGCAGGCTTTATGTGGGTGGTGGGTCATTCTCAGCACTGCAGAGACACTGACATAGTGGTGGTGTGTTAGTGTGTGCTGGTATAAGAGCAAACATGTGTGTTAGTTATGAAATTTAATTACTATTTTATCATAAATAAAATGCAATGTAACCATGAACTCAACAGTGGTTGCCCCCCCACTGCCAACTATAGGCTCTGCAAAAAGTGTTTACAAACAAGTGGCAAATGCATGAATGTGTTTAAAAAATGTTTCAGACGAATCAAATGGTTTAACGGGTTGATAACACACACACACACACACACACACACACACATATATATATATATATATATATATATATATATATATATATATATATATATATATATATATATATATATATACCAGTGCAGCTCAGAAAATTTAAATGTGTGAAATGTTGTGAAGAGGTTTTAAATACATATATTATGATGTGTTATAAGCAAGAAGACAAAAAAATTGTGAAACTCTGACTCTGTGATGGCTAGCTGTGGCTAGTTGACTGGATCAGAACATCTGGAAAACACCAGGCACATCATGAGGGGTGTTCTGAATACGCAGTGTGATGACCTACCAAAAATGATCCAAATAAGGAAACCCAGCAGCCAGTTCTCAGGGTACAAGGGGGCTCAGCATAAGGCAGGTATTTCTTTTGGCTGATTGACACCTATTTAAATGATAATAAACAGCAATAAACAACAGCTCTTTGCCATGTTTGCTGTTGATGTGGAAAGTAAAGACTGCTGTTTTTTTTTCCCCCACGTCAAAATTTCTAATGCCATCAAACTCGCAACTTTGAGCCCAATAGATAGAGCAAGAAAGTTTCTCACATCATCAAACTCCAGCCCCGTAACTTATGCCTTTGGTGTTTGCCGTTTGAGGTATAACGCACAAAGTAACAATGATTTGAAAGCTGTCTGAGACACAAGCAGCTTGAATGTATAAATAAATAAATAAAGGAATAAAGAAGTGAAAAGTGAAAAGAAGTTGAATCGGCAGAAGAGCTGCGCACACGCCCAAACAAGGTGTTATAATACAGCTCACACTGTTGGAAAAACTGGAAGCGTAAAAATAGACACGCGGTCCATTTTTATTCTCATATGTACAGAAAAGACAGGGACAAAGAAAAGAAAGAAAAGACACTTCTCATCCAGGGACGTTTGTTACAGTGAGGATTTGATTGCAATCAATCAAAAAAAGCTGTGGTGAAGTTCGGTTAATGTTGGATGATCTGTTCTGGATCACAGACGCTCTTTCGATTTGTCCCAAAGTACTGGATGGAGCGTCGTCTACGGTAAAGCAGTATTGACTGTTTTATAACTTCATACATCACGAAATATCACCGCAGTATATAGAAGTTTCAGTGGGTGGGGAGCAGCGCAGATGGCTCTGTACATGTCTTCCATACAATCAGATCCAGCATTAATTTGAAACCAAAATATGATCAAACACAAAGTTCAGGTTGCTCACAGGATGACAAACTAAGTAAACATAATGTTCAATTTTAAATCAATCATTCAATAAATGTTAAACCATCTGCTCAGCTCAGACTGGAAGCTCACTGAGTAACATTTAGAATAAAAAAAGACAACTCAGATCGAGCGACTGGTGTTGGACAGAAACCTACAACTAAAAAAGCATTTCAGAACTGATACAATGTGACTGAATATGATGTGACCCATTTCTAAAGCAACCCAGATTCAATTTAAACAAAGAGATACAGGCAAGCAGTGTCATTTCATTACCTGAACCTGAACTTCACCTAAACTTCACCTTAACTTAAAACTTACCCTAAAACTAAACCTAGTCTTAACTACAAGCACAATTCAATCTAACATCTAACTACTCCTAATCCTAATCCTAATCCTAATCCCTACCCAAAGCCTAAATCTAAACCTCTGACTATTGTAGAATGAAAAATTCATAGGTTTTGAGTTTTTATCCACTAATTCCTTTATTAAAAGCTCCAAAAATGGAGAAAAACACCATGCTATTGTGACATTGTGTGCATTCCAATAACCAAAAATAGTTCCCTGAGAAATGGACTACGCAGGACGTTTGAACAAGTCAGCTGTAAAATTTACCCATCAGTCATTGCATCTTGCATATCCAATATAGAAGACGAAGAAATGGCCAAAGATTGGCTGCAAAGATTTAACCACCCGAACTTCCCTCATATCATGTGATTAGTGCGCAGGAAATACAAGGGCACCGTTTAAGTGGAATGGAAGGCTGTATCCTCAATTCTTCCAGTACATGGCAGGCTGGCTTCTATGTACTTGACAGAACAGTCTCAGCATATGTTTGAGCTGTTGCTGAAATTTGGTTGAAAATGGAATTTTCCCAGAAATTGACAAAGTAGAGATCATTTTGAATTAACATCCTGACAACATTTACAGACCATAAACAGACCATGGCACTACCATTGCATCACCCAGTCCTAGCTTCATCATTCCAGAGAACCCAGTTCCACTGCTCCTTGCACGGCAAGGCTCTGACTGACACTTTGATTGTTCTAGAAATTTCATTTTTGTTGGCTCTGCACCACAGATTATACAAGCTGCGGTGCACAAGTAAACACTCGTGAGCAACAGGCGCAAATTACAGTAGTTCAAGTAATGGAACGAGGCACTGGACCCCACTGAACGCGTGGTCTCAACTTGAACATGTAGATGAAACTGATACTAACTAACTAACTAACTAACTAACTAACTAACTAACTAACCAAAATAATAAATAAATAAATAAATAAAAAATCAATGATATTCCATTTTGTATCCTCTTCAGTACATTAGCTGTGGAAGATCGTCACTTGTTGTCATGTCTGCCCTGTCAGTCCAGTTTACCTCTTTCTTCCTGTTTTGATATTGTTGTTTCCACCATGTGCTCCTAAGCACATGAGATGTTTGTTTTTGTCCTTGTCTCCTCCTTTCTCCACCCATTCCCATCTGTGTCTGATTTGTAACCCTGCCCCCTCATTATCATGTCCCAGGTGTTGTCTATGTCATGATGTATTTAAGACCCTTTGTCTCAGTCTGTCTTTGTCAGTCCTTTGTTACCTACCATGTTTGTTACCTCAGTTAGTGTTATGGTTCTGTCAGTTTGATCCTGGTATGTTTCGTTTCCTGTTTGTTAGTATAGGTCCCTTTTGTTTTGTTTGTACTTGGTTCCCCACTTTGTAAGTGCTTTGTTTTTCTTTATTTATATTAAATTTCTACCCTTGCATCTGCCTCCACACCCTCGTTCCTCGTTCTGTCTGCTCACCCTTGACACTTGTGCTGATCTGGTATGAAGAAAACACCAGCGTTTATACAGCATAGGTTTGATGGGGGGTCTTACAAGGGGTCTTGAATTATGGGGAGTTCGCTTGGGAGGAAAACAATCTGCCCTGCCTGACAGAAAGATTAGGGAAGAAAAATCATCTGTTCTTCAACACCGGAGACAATACCTTAGAAATTATAATTAAACTAATCACGAACTCCCATTCAAGCACAGCCCATTTTAATATCCTACCAATTACGAAAACGAGAAATGTTCTCGTGGATGTTTTTCGGAATGCCATGAAAGGCTCCTCCAACAAAAAAAATAAATAAAACACTCATTTCCATCCTTTGTGACAAGCCCGACAAACTGCTCCCATGTTTGCATTATTTGCTGGTGTGTACATGCACACACTCTCACTTCTAGCGAGAAATTACTGTTGACTGGACTGCTTTTGTCAACACGCCGCACAATAAAGGACATACACGCTTACATTTTACATGCTTGGGTTCAGAGGCTGATTATCACTTGCTCTCTTCAGCCAATTATCGCTTCCTTCTGGTGTGGTGACTCCATTCTGCACCCTGATACAATGAAATGAAGGATGAATGTGAGAACATCCTTAGGAAAAGAAAGATGGAGTGGAATTAATCAGAAACACAGCACAGGAGCAGAATCAAGAGGCCCACAAGCCATGAGCTGCATTTTTGTACAATAACACTGTCTTGTGTTCCACACAATAAGCATCGTAAGTGCGAAGGCCGATTTTTAATGCAGTGTAATTTCAGAACAGGACAGTACATTGTGTGGCCAGGCTGAGCATAACTAATTCAATTCATGAAAGCTATGGGCTGGGTCTAACAAGGACACATAAATATTTCATTATTGAACTTCCATTAAGAGTAAACTGTTAATTCTGCAAAGCTCCAGTCCTGAAAACAGAGCCTGATTTCAACGATGCTGGAAGGCAAAACTGATCTATAAGACTTTGGCCTCTGACCCTCCATACCAGTGCAGATTGTCTTGCTGTGATTCCGCTCGATCTCCCTCTAAGTTTGACTCTCTAAACAGGCCTGATCCCTGATGATGGCAGGTTCTCAACTGTAGACCCAGATGGTCTTTAATATGCATAATTCATATTACGTTTTATTGCTCAAAGTGTTCCCCGTGGCATCTGTAACTGGGCTATGAAAGCAGGAATACATTAGAAAACCTTATCGTTGTTCTGGACGAAGCATTAATTGCATGGTAAACTGATTACTATGTATGGCATTGTTTAGAGGGGTCCTAGAGTCAAACTCTATTTAACGTGGTATAGTTTGGGTGGTATGGTAGCTTGCATGCCCACCTCCCAGCATGGGGTGGATGAAGCTGCCATGTTGTCTCTGTGTTTGTGTGGGTTTCCTTCAGGGACCAGTGTCCTCCCACAGTCCAACAACATGAGGATTAGTTGAATTGGTGTAACAGACTTAATTTGGCACCATTCAGTTTCACCAAAATCAAATTATTATTATATATATATATATATAATTATATATATAAATATATATAAATAGTTATTTAAAATTTCATAAAATAGGTTAAAAATACTTTTAGGAAGCCTTTCTTTTTTTGTGACAACGTCACGGCAGGCCGTGTCCCTCTGGGTTTGCCGTACCTCCATCAGTTGAGTGAGAACTCTGTGATGGACGGTTGGTAGTTTTATAGCTCTTCATTTGTGGAAATATTCAAGCCACGTTGCACCAAAGTTTATATTTATATTTGTATATTACTGCTGTGTATTAATTAGCACATGGTTTTAGGTATAAGTGCTGACTTTGTGGCTACTGTTCGGACACATGCTTTGTTCTGACCGAGCAGGTCACATGGGTTACATTGGCTACTCTGAATTGCCCTGGTGTGTGTATGGTGTGTTGTTAGGCCCTTCAATGTGAGCGAGTTCTTTTGTATGTCTCTGCCCCTGAGGCAGTCCCCTTGGTCAGTAGTTGTCAATTCCAGTCCGTGGGTACCGTGGGAATTTCTTTTGACACTAGATTGAGTAAAATGACATCTGAATTTTTTTTTTTTCACTTTAACCAAAAATTAAAGATGTGTTTCATTTGCGGCACAGTTTCCTGCCCTCAAATGTATTGAGCACTCTTGTCTTGATGGAACTGACCTAAAGCACTTCTTAGCCTCATTTTCACCCTTAAAACAGCTGCTTTATTACGTTTCATCAAGCGAGGCATCAGTAATTGGTTTCCATTTTCAATTTTGCAATAATAATTGCTATGTGCAGCGATGTCTGTTGCAGCAGTAGCCTTGGTGGCGCTTAATTAATTGATTTATCTTGGGTCACTTCTCAACAATATCAATATATTCTTCTGTCTGGCTCAACCATTAGATATGATAAAAGCGTGACATGGGGCAATCAGAGGCATCGTCAACTCAGACTCAGCACTCATCTGCTCATAATCACGCACTCCATCATTTTATTAGTCGCCATCGTGATATTTACAGTGCCTTCACTGGGCTCAGGCCAGAGTTCTCCTTCACTCTGCTCTCTGAATCCCCCTGTTAAAATGACGTAATTATCCTTTAAGCACCAGAGCACTGTGGAGACTGGCTGGGACTGAGGCCAGACATTTCATCCCCAAGCAGACCAGGGCTTGAGTTTCTCAGTCTAATGTGGAGCATCTACTGTTCTCACTTCTCCATGACCCAACAATAAAATCCTCAGGCAAAGATTAGCGCTGTCATCTCCCAAGGCATCTGCCAGCTCCACAGTCTTAAACATGCACCGCACATCCATAGAGAGGAGAACTCAACCGGGATTACAACGTTCTTCAAAGGCAGCCTCTAAAATAGAGCGACTGATGCAAAAATAGTTTGCTTAGGCAAGAGGTGAGGCAGGAGGGATAGCGGCGCATTAGAACACAAAAGACAATTCATTTTGTTCGGGAAATGGCAACAAGTTGTGCTGGAATAAAGCATAATCCTGGAGAGAGAGGGGAAAGGCTTAAGGGCTCCAGCCACTTCTGATCTGATGTCTTAATCTTTGATTTGCCTCGACACAGAAGAGAAAAACAGAAAGTTGTTTAAAGGGTGAGAAATGAGAATGAGCACGAAAACACACAAGTTGCTTTGATGCAAAGAAGTTCAAAGATATCCGTGGGCGAGAGTAGCCTACAAAGAAACACGCTGGCTCTCAGTGCATCGGCCGTAAGCAACCCAAGGCCAGCCTTGAAACCCACTGAACCTCGATACACGCAGGCATTTGTCCTTCAAAAAAAGAAGCACTAGAATTGATCAGTCAAAAACACAGACCAAGTCATTGTCTGTGGTCCAACATTGACATAATCAAAGGCTGCATTCACACAACAGGTAATCTGACCTATGTTAAACAGTCGTCTGAACAGTTCACACTCCTAAACCGATGTGCATGCTCAGAAGATCAATGCTCCACAGGATTGGTGAGTTAGACTAAAGTGCCACGAACTCCAATCTGAGCTGCAGTAGGGCTGGGCAATGTATAGTAAATATCAATATATCAAGATACACTAATGCTTCTCAAAAAAGGTAGAATAAAAATATCTAAAATAATATAAAAAATAATATATAATATAAAAAATAAAAAAAATAAAAAATGTTTTTTAATATATATATATATATATATATATATATATATATATAT
>CM067513.1:5015849-5130849 GCA_034509495.1 Acestrorhynchus altus
CACTGCAGTAAATGGCACACACCTCTAGGGGGTGCATGTGACACTGTTGGTTTTGAGAAACCAACACTATATAAAATAATTTCTTATAAACAATCAACAAAATCTCAAACTGAATTGCACACCTTTCATGCAAACATCCACATATAAGCGCTGATGAGGTTTATAGAGCTCCGCCTACTGTTAATTTTAATTGGTTATTGTGCTATCCTTAACCATCTGAACCTGCTTCAGGGGTAGAGCTGCCTTCAGAACTGTTTTGAGAACTAATCTGTTTGACCTTACTAAAGACAAGCTTGCTGTGAATCATAATAAAAGTGTGCAAATCAAGCAAATACTATGAATTTCTGGGGGTACAGGTTAGTCCGACTATGTGGGAATGAACTGGATTAATGTCAAATTTGGGGAGACTATGGACTTTTAAGGACAAGTTTATAGGACAGATATCAAACCTAGCTGTTGACCATTTTCTTGTCAGTAGAACATTTCCAGTGGTCCAAGACTAGACTTAATCCCTGTCCAAGAAACCTAATCCCTGTCTTTTGTTTGTTATCAAAAACAGTCTCATAGGTCCAGCACTAAATTGAAGAAGCAAAATTACTATCAAACATGTCTCAGCTGATTGGACAGATCCAATGGTTACAATCTGTGTGAGATGCTACTGAATAAGAATCTAAAAGGTTTCGTACGGACTCGGTTGTCCATATTTGCAGTTGTCAGAGCGTTGTTGACTTCTGTAAAGTAAATGAACAGAGCTAGTTGACTCTGCTGCCCTGAGAGCAGGGATGAGATTCACAGTTCATGCATTTATGATTACCCAGGGGCCCACAGGCATTACAAAAAGCATCAACCCAGGGGTGTAATTGAGTTAGAACGTGGGAATGAGATTACGCAGGGCACGCTGAGTTACGTAAAAAGAAGAAGAAACACAAGGATGAGAAAATGGACTTGAGTCCCTTGCAGTGACTTTGGAATTTGTGCTGGACTCATAATGATGAGTGCAGTGTATATTTAGTTATGTCTGGTTAATGTGGTGTGACTGTTCTGTGTGTGTGTGTGCGTCTTCTGACACCAAGGCGTTTCGGTTGAGCCCACCAGTGTTCAGGGGCACAGCCCAGCAGACACCAGTATGTAATACATGACTTTCACGCCAAGAAGGACTGTAAAAGTACAATTTCATGTTCAATGCTCTTCCAGCTATGTGATGTAACACCTAGGCAATGCTTCTTCAGGGTTGGTGAGTGATCTGAGACTAGTGCAGCTTTGTTTCTGCTCAAGCTCCAAATGGTTGACCACATGATAGAATGTGGGGATAATTACTGGAACAGTGTAGTGGATTCTCAGCCTTGGTTAAAAAAAAAACACTGCATGTGTTTAAAGGAAAAGGCCATACAGTCTTTCTCTGGACATTTCCGTTCCCTTTGGGTTACAATGAGGTTGGATAAAAAGAACGTTTAAAGGGGATCTAGAGGGCCTTCAACATGAAATATTCTCTGTAAGTGTAATAGAGTTTGTCTGTGCAAGCAAACAATCAACAATGGCTAATTATTTTCTAAAGTACACGTTGACTGAGCTCTACCATTAGAAGTACACTGGACTCAACGACTGCAATGGTGTCGTGTCAGACTGTGACGTGGAGTCACTCCATGAGGTCATCTTCAGAGAGTTCCAAGACGTCCCACATGTCCAGAAGGCCTGGTGTCATGGTGTGGGATGCAATTTTGTATGATGCCAGATCACCTTTGCTCTTCATTTCGAGCACTTCGGCAGACCAACGTTATGTTATTAAGGTCCTGTAACCAGAGGTTCTACCTTTTCTAAACACACACTTTGGTGCTCTATTCCAGCAGGACAACGCTCGTCCACACACTGCTGCCATCTCAAGAGCTCGTCTTGAAGACCCAGACACTATGCCAAGACCAGTCACATAGCCCTGTGTGAAAATGTGTGGGTTTGAACGTGAACATTCCATCCCTACCACACGATCTGCAGGAACCGAGTGAGAATATTCAATCTGCATGAGATGCATGAGATGGATTTTCACAGGACACCATAAGGAACCACTACAACTCCATGCAGAGACGTCTGGCGTGTTGTGTTAGACCCGACGCCACATTGAGAGACACGACTTCTGTATGAGTAGATCAATAAATATTGATCAGATCAGTCTAGGTCTATAATAATTTATTTTTCTGTAACCAATGTAACAAACTAATGCTCAAAACTCTAACATTTTATATGCATGAAATATTGTAAATATAAAGATATTTTAATAAAAAAAAAAAAACACTGTGCTGGAACGTCTGATGATTATGGAAAAAAAACATATTGGGTGAAAATCAGTTAATGGTGTTCTTCTGTAAGCTGTTTATAATAAAGCCTTTTATGCTACATTTTACAGATTATCGTAAATGATAAAACACATTTCCTGTTATTCAGGAAAATATAGTGGGAAGAAAAATGGGGAAATCAGAATCAAAAATTTTAAGTAAAAAAAGCCAGAAAATTCTTAAGAAGATTTAATTACATACTTTATTTTATGTTTATGTTTATGAACTTAAGCAGACATTTTTTTATGATACTTCCTGTTTCCCAGGACAAATAAAAAAATAAAAAAATTCAGAGGATCTTAAGAGGAACTATTTAAACTGATCCATTCAGAAGCAAACTTCTGAACTCTCAGTCCTGGTCTTGGATGACCTCTACTCAGCTTGTTTTAAAGTTTTCCTGACATAAAACCCCCAGTTCAGCTCAGTAAGGGCTTGTCAATTAGTCCATCAGTGGGATCAGATGTGCTAGAATTATGGGAAGCTTGAGTCTAAATTTTCTTCTGAGAAAAGTGAGAGAAACATTCACAAGATTTTTAAAGAATAATATTCAATCTTTTAATGTAATGAGCATGAAATAAAAATGTTTGTAGAAGAGGGTAATTTATTAAATCAGTTCTAGTAGTGTTGATATATGTACTTACAATATCATTTATTATAAAAAAAGTTTTAAAAGTTGCATTAATAATTTACTTCCAGTTTTTCGTCTCTGAGCACTGAGAATCAGTGTGTGTAAATATGTAATTACACTATGTACTCAGCAAAGAACTTACAAACATACTCTGAACAAGAGATCCCACAAACACCTTGTATCTGTATGTCATCGACTGTGGCCAAAGCCTCTGTCTTGTTTGTCCAGTCCGGTTTGTGTGGTGTGACTTTGGTCTGGTCTGCAGTGAGCAAAGGGGTGAGGGTAGTGCCCCCGGCTGCCTGTAAATGAGGGGCTGTGGAGTGGGAACAGACCTGACTTTGGCTGCCCTTGTGCATGGCTGTGTCCAGCTGTGGGTTCATTAGAGGGCTGCTTCAGCAGACACTGTGGCCCACTGGGAGGCTGAGGTCACTGAGGCATGTGCACGTCCAGTGCCACAAACCCTCTCAGCACACACACGGCTGAGAGAGAGTGGCTGCATCGAGGTGATAACACCAGCCAAGAGCTTCAGTCTGGTGTGTGTGTGTGTGTGTGGGTGTGTGGGTGTGTGTATGTGTGTGTATGTGTGTGTGTGTGTGTGTGTGTGTGTGTGAGGGCTTCTCACAATTCTTTTTGCAATTGTTTTTGCATTTAATCTGTACTTTAAAAACGAGTCCCCTGACAGAAACACTGGTGAAAATTCTTGTTTTGTAATCCTATTTATCCTATTACCTAGTAATTATTATTAATTATCAATAGGTCAGTAGGAAATTATTTGGATTTTAACATTTATTTAATGTATTATTTATAAATAAAATGCCTAATCACACATTTGTTTTTATTAATAATTAATTATTATGATTAATTATTATGATTAATTATTATTATTATTATTATTATTATTATTATTAAAAACAATAATAATAATGATGATAATAATAATAATAATAATAATAATAATAATCCTATTGGGAATTTTGGTCCCCACTTTACACAAAAAATTACTACCATCCACATCATTTTATTCAGACTCATCAGTAAAGGTTTAATGTAAATACATTGTTCAAGGTGATTCACGGAGACAGCAAAGTTCACCAAGGACATCTTTTTATTATTAATTGATTGAGTTTAATATTGTACAAATTCTTCCAACATATCCTTTAAAAATGTACAAAATTCATGTTTTCCAATCCTTCACTTAGAAAGAGATAAACAATATTAAACAATGCTCTTCTTTTATCCGCACTGGTTTTATTTACAGATGTTCACTCCAGCCCAAGGCAGTAAAGGTGAATGCTGGGAACACCATCCATCAACAGGGATGCCTGGACACCTTGAGTGAGAAAAAGAAATCTGACATTCTATCTTTTGCTATTTTTGGTAATAGTATTTATATATAAATTATTATATTTATAGTGTATAATATTATACTACAAAAAAAATATATGTCTAATAATATACACCCTAATATATCCTATGTAATGTGTATGCTGTGTGACATCATTCTAATATAATTATTACCACAGTGTCTTGGGGAGTTTAGTCCTGTCCTTTTCAATCAGTTATTTTTACGGACTTCGCTTATTTAACTGTAAATCAAGCCATAAAAAACTCAGGTTATTCTAATCCAGTGCAAATTGACATGTGCATGACTGAGTTTTTGCATTAGGTACTGAAGCACTTGAGGAGACGTTTACCCAGCAAACACACATTGTTGTCAGATATCAGTCATTTGTACTGCTTATCAGTCATGATTTAAAAAAAGTAAAATCAACCCCTATGTAGCCTCAAACTAATACCAACCGACAGTGCTTAATCTGTAAAATATCAAGTAATGGAACACTAAAGATGGGGTGATTCGGCAAGTGGGCAATAATGGAAAAGGTCCTGGCATGCATAGATGCAAGAGGGCTTCAAGTGTCCATCTAACATAGTAGTGTTCTATGCAATAAGATAATAAGACAGCTTTAATGACTGTACAATAAGGAGCTGCCTCCTTGTAAGCTCTTCTAAAAAGCCCGGCTGTAGTCACGATCTGTTCAGATTCACTATTAACTCCAATTTGCTGAAGAGTGTTTTCAAGGATGTTTGCTTGGCTTTTTGTTTGAGCACGTTCGAAAGTGCTCTTTGCTGTTTTTTGATATCTGAGGCAGTTGATGTTACTTTGCATATCACCCATTCTTTGCCCAGTTTCATGCATGCTGTTTTCTTGGGTCCCAAAGATCCTACCTTTATGCCTGTCATGCAGCCCTGTGTCGAACCCAGTATGACAAGCTGGGGTAGAAAGTTACTTAATCTCAAACTGAGCTGCGTTCCATATTTGTGTAGGATTTTGTGACAGTTTCTCCTGCTCCCTTAGACCTGTCGCTGGTGTCTCCACTGGAACAACCCTCTCCAAACTCGTGCTCTTCTCCTTTGTTGGCATGGGTGCCAACGTTGCTGCTAGTGCTGGGTTTACCACTGTCATCCGTTCTATTCTCCTTTGCTTTTTTGTAGCTTGTTCTTCCCCATCACTTTTCTTTACTTCTTTAAGAAAAGATGACAAAATCATCTTATGTTCACCAATTCCAAACCTCTCCATTTATTAGTGCTCCTCATCCCTGAACCCACAAAACATGACTCTAATTTAATTACATGGGAATGGCACTTACCATCTGCAAACTCCACAAAATGAGCCGCTTCTGTTCTGAAAAAGATTATTAAACTATCCCTCCATTATCTATACCGCTTATTCCTGAATAGGGTCACGGGGGAGCCTGTAACTCTGAGCGCAAGGGCGGAAAACAACCGTAGACAGGGCGCTAGTCCATCATAGGGCACACACACACACACACACTTACTTTAGAGTCACCAATTCACATGTCTTTGGACTGTGGGGAAAACCAGAATACCCGGAGGAAACCCACACGAACACAGGGAGAACATGCAAACTCCACACAGAAATTTCCCAGGTCACCCCACTCTGGGATTGAACCTAGGTCCTTCTTGCTATGTGGCAACAGCACTATCCACTGCACCACTGTGCCACCCTGTTAGAAAACTAACATAACCTATTTTATTTTAATTGATTTTAAATAAGTTCTCAAAATATGAGACACATTAAGCACTGCCATTCAAATAATAATGCTAAAATCCAAAAAATTCTTTAATAATTTTTGGATATCCATAAAATAGGATATTTATGGATGGTGAAATGCTCTCAACATATTCAAGATGCTTGGTGTGTCCATAAACTCTGGCAACACCGTTTTACCTTATACACTTGTACAGAACTCTCACCTCTCCCTGAAGTTGCGGGAGTCTCCTGCATATTGATAGCAGCACATTATGTACAATTCTCCTCAAATCATTCATTTTGTCCAGACTTTACCATAGCAATATTTTGCAACCACAGTAACATTGCAAATTAATATACAATCATGATACACTTTAATGGAAACACATATCTTGTGTTTCTCCTCATGAACCACTTAGAAACGCCTCGTCTATAGGTCTAATTAGTGAACAGCTACAGGCGGTAGCCCATCTGTTGACAGCCTTTGTCTGCCCCATTCATTACTGGTCTGGTTTGTGACCATAGAACCACTGATGGCCATGCATTATTTGGGTAGTGGACCGCTCTCAGCACAGCAGTGACATTGACAGTATATTAGTGCAGTGATGTTTGGGTTTGTACACATGCCACAATGTCATGGATAGATAAAGAGTGATCCACCACCCAAACATATCTAAACATTGACCAGCAATGAATGGTTAGAGGTTGACCAGATGCTAGACAACATTTGTAGAAGCAAATGACGGACACATGGAATAAACCCTGAAAACCCCTTCTAGCCACTATTCAGATTTCACCCACGGTCACCAACTAGAGGCTGACACCACAATATATACAGTACGTCCAGAATTATTGATAATAAAAATGAGCACAAAACCTGAGGAAGAAGGAAATCTGACCTGTGAGGTCAATTAAATGATCAATAAATGCCAGTGATTCTCAGATAATTCCACGTGTAATGAAGTTGAGGCTTGACATTTTGACAGTAATGCTTTAATTATGAAGCAGAAGTGAAAAAGCCCACTGTTTGTAGCCATAGCTATGTCCAAGAGGGAACAATCATGCTCTTCTTCTCTCAGCACAGGCGTATCTCCAGCATTGTTTACATCAACGACCCAGGCACTTCCACTCCTCCACTGCAACCATCCATTTCCCCGTTCTGGCTGATGAGACTCTTTAATTGGACTATGTTGGGAGCCTGTAAAAAGCTGTTTGTTTACTCAACTGCATCAGAGCAAACAAACAAACACAGGCCGACCACCCAATGTGGAAGACTAAGAAGAGACGGATTACGGCGGTTCTGAGAAGAGGTAGACCTAACCCTCCAGAGCACACCGCTGCAGTGCAGTTTGATGACACTATACCCTTCATCACCACCATCAATGGGTGAAAATATCACTGTTATTAAGTCTCTGATTTGCAAACATACCTGATTAAATGATGTGCTTCTGATTTCAGACTGAAGGCAGAGCTATACAACGAGAAGACCTTTTGTCTTTGTCCAATGTGGCGCGTTTAATGTACCGACGTTATACTTAGCCATTGTTTTATCTTGATCCTTTCAAACTGGTTCAAAGAGATATGTCATCATGGCAGGCTTTATGAATGTGTCTGATATGTTGTGGGCTAACAATAGAAAATATGATGGAAGTCATGAACATTTGCTGGACACTGGAGTGGACTCCCTTACACTGTAGTTAGAGCCTGTAGTTCATGTGTTGAAGCATTTTGGGCCTGAAAATCATGCAGAAAGCAAATGCAGATGCTTCTAGCTACATAATTGCATTCAAAAATGTCACAATGCATTTCATAATGCAAAGCAAGCACAAGCTGCATTCTAAGTGTTGCTGGAAGGGATACAGCAACATCCAAGTTGTCTTGTACTGCTAGCGTGATTTTTTCCCAGTTAACTGTCAACGCAAACTAGTTTGATGAGTTTATACGTTCACGGAAGTTATGATATGTCCTCTAACACCCCCTCAGTACTTAAGGTGTTTTCACACCTTTATTAGTTCAGTTATGTCCAACTCTTGGTGCATTTCGTTTGGGCGGATGGGAAAACAGTCATTGCACTCAGATGTGGACAAAAACAACCACACCAAGACCCTTTAGAGGACGTGGTTTCAGTCCAGTCATCCAAAGTCCAGATTCCAAACAGACTGCATGTTTGTGGCGAGAACATGATCTGACTTTAGTCTGACCCAAATATAAGGTTTGGCCTAAACGGCTCTGCATGTGAAGATTAAGTTGGTACACTGGTCAGGTAAACACTGCCGCTATGACCAAATGCCCTCTCTGCCTCTGCTCCATGTTAAACTCCAGAGACATCTGCAGTGGTCCAAAAGACAGACTTTATTCCTGTATTTACGTTCTTGTTCCTGCCCCAGTCTTTTCTGACCAATCAGTGAAGAGAAGGTTCTCACAAGTTTTGTTGGGATACAGTTTGGTGCACAAGACTTTTCCTTGTGTGAAAACAATCCCAACTACCTGAGAAATGCTCCAAATGCTCCATTGTTCAATAATTCTGACCAAAACATACAACTTATCGGTGTAAAAATGCCCCAAGTATCAAATAACACAACGTAACGTAAGAATACACATTGTGTTTGTACAGCGGAGTGCTGGCCAGGCTTTCACGTACTTGCATTGGGTATGTTTATGGTTTACTCCGTGTCTGGTACACTCATACTAACACCACATACATTACCATACCGCTACCATGTCAGTGGCAGTACTGTGCTGAGCACGGCCCACCACCCAAATTAATCATTTTCATGTCATCAACTGGGGATGGAAGCTGGTATTGCATGCATTTGGGGGTCACTTTCACTTTCGGTTCTGTGTCGAGAGGGAGGATCTTATTATAACATTTAATACACAAAGATAAATATTCAGACTATACATATAATATCGTAAATATATGCAATATATTGTGTGAAAATACTTCTTTACAACAACATTCTGTCCAAAATATGCCTTAAAAACCAGACTTTCCAATATCTCACTTGACTGTTTGTCTTTGAAGTGGCCTAATATTTCGGTTCATGGCTCCAGTACAGAGAGTTGGGCTTGTAAGCAACTGCAGTTTTTCCCTTCACCTCCTGATGTGACCTTCCCAAAAAAACCAGAGAGTACATCCATCTTTTTTCCCCCTAGGGCTAGTCAGCTCAAGGTGAGGAGTGTTGAACCTCTTCCACCAGCTGGGGCTCACCTGCCCATGTGGAGCACAGAGGCTCTTTAAAATGCACCAAATCACCACCCAAACATGTCTAGTTAACCGATTCCCCCACCTGGGCCTGAACACACCTCAGAGCCCGTGACCTCTACAGCGTGGAGTTTTATGGTGTTGGTGAAACAGGATTAAAAGGATAATGAAGATCAATGTTGTCTTTTCTGGTGTGTTTTATTCAAATTTAAACAACCAGCTACAATGTTTTCCCCTAAACCTTTTATAAAAATGGACTGTTTTACATGTGGTCCTGGTGCTTCTCTGAGGGCATGCTTCAGGGAAGGTTAGAATAGCTGTTCATCGGGTATAGTTTGTTGATTTGGCATTGATACACTGTTTCATTTCAGTTTACTCTTAGAACCAGAGATCTGCACTTTGCAGGCAGTTACATGATGTTTTTTAGGCTTCAAATCTCAGGATCAGAGTAAACTACAGGCATGATGTCATACCTATCATAACAAACTGAAAGACACTATTAAACCAGGTTCTGTGTTATTAGCAACTAATCCGGCTTAAACTGTTCCCAGTGTAAATGCCAAAGGAGCTTCCAGTGCATGTTTACTGCTCTGATCACATGTACATGCTCAACTTGCATGCAGGCAGAGGGATAAGGACTTTCTTATATCTTTATATACTGTTTATTTCGATTTCTATTTCTATATATGTTAATTTTTTGAGTTGACAAATTTGAGAAGCCTAGGATCTCCTGAAAATAGCATGTGTGACGGTCTCCTATAAATACGTTTATATTTTTTGATGAATAAAATTGTGTCAAACTACAACAACATCCCACAATATTATCCTAGGGTTCTAAAGGTTAAGCCAAAGCAAATAAGTACTGATTCTTATTTGCAGGGTGGGATCAAACATTTCAACTTCCCTTCAGTGGAGATCCAATCAGATTACTGTTTAATAATGTTAACCATGCCCAGGTCCCAACTGCTGGCTGGTGATTAACATGCCAAAGCAAGTAAAGCTGAATAAGAAACCATGTGTCCGATAACGGGGTCAGTATGTTTTTGGCATGGGGATCAATCCTGGACTTAGTTCATCATCCTATGTTTATTTCATGAGATCAGGGTCTGTAGTTTGCTTTTGTGGAACATTTGCATAGATTCCACACCCTAAGCTTTAACCGTGTTACAGACATTAAAGCTTAATGTCATCTTCACCATCGCAGTGGTTGTGTATTTGCAAGTATGTGGCAATAACATTATATATATATATGGGATTGTCCAAAAAAAAAATGATTATACAGTGGTGTTTCCTTAGTTTGGGAACAACCACAACTGTATAACTTCTGAGGTGTTATTTTGTGAGTGAGGTTGGACACTGGTCAGCATGCCCATGGCAAGGCAACATCAATTTTGAGTTTGATTGAGGCGTGATAATGGATGCCAGATGGATGGGATATTCCAAGTTGTGCAGGTCTTTAACATTCCTCAATCTACAGTGTACATCAGAATACATCATAGAACCACTTTTGGAGAACTTGGGCCCAGTGCATGGAAATGTCCTATAATTGTACCCCATTTTTCCATCCCAGATTTGAAGTTGCAATTATCCAACCTGATGAGGACTCTCCCAGAGACAAGCACCTGCCTCCTCCAATACATGTGAAACCAGCCACCTCCTCTATTTTGAACTCCTACCACTGCATCATTGCTGGGCATCCAACTCTAATACAACAGCAAACGCCTCTGTGACTGAAAGTGCCATATATTTTCTTTATCTATCAATTTGCATCTTCTCTTTATCATTTAGAATTAATAAGTAATAAATAAGTAATGTTTGTAGTTATGTCAGTGAAAATATGTGATCTGAAGCTACATCTCGATGTAAACCTAGCCTAAACCTAACCTAAACCTAACCTAAACCTAACCTAAACCTAACCTAAACCTATCTCATAAAAGGATGGTTTATGTATATTTGGTGAAAAGGCATCACCAGGTGGACAAACAGGTCACAGAACATGTAAATTAGTGTGCAATATAGAATTTGCAGAAACGTGTACATATACACTGACATTCAGAGGCTGTAAAGAGCTCATCCTGCGTTTATTGGAGTAACTGTCCAGGGAAGGCTTTTGAAGCATTGCTGTGTGGATTTGATTGCATTCAGCATCAAGAGCATTAGTGAGGTCAGGATTTTAGACGATCGCCACTCCGCCTCACCCCCAACTCTCAAACTCATCCCAAAAATATTGGATGGAGCATCATCATTCCAGAAAACAAAGTTCCACAGCTCGACAGCTCAATGCTTGGGGGATTCATACCCCTATATTCCACACCTGGCACACCTGTCATCTTCTCCAGAGAGTCTGATTCTATTAGCAGTACTTCTCTACAGGGACTAGACAAGCTGTGTGTGCATTTACTTATTAATTCATTAGGAAGGACATACAGTTTGAGGTCTGTTCTGAATGGCGGTCCTGTCCTGTGCCTCATTCAACAAGTATTGCGCATGTCGAACGGGCGGGGCTGAACTGTCTTGTGTTAAATCTGCATATGTGGTGTGTGGACGATGGAGCGGTTGGTATAAACTCAAGCAGCATCTAAGCCGCATTTTTGAAACGGAGCTACATGATATAAACAAGAAATGGTTATTAAATATGAAGAAGTCTGCACGGAACAGACTGCGATCTGATCTTCAGTGAATCATCCTGTTTATTTCTCAGCTGCACAGGCCAGATGGAAAATAGTGGACGTGGTCACTGATCACTTCACTTCGGATTCACTTTGCTTGTAAGTTAGGAGTGTTAAAGTTTCATTAGACTTGAATGTCTGCCTCATTATTTATAAACTGGCTGAATTAGAGAGCTATTCGAGTAAACACAGAGACGGTAGTTAGCTAGAGGATATTTCTAGCTTACCAGGTTTGTGCAGAGCCTCTGGCTAAGAGATGAAGGCCCTGGTGTGCTGAGAGTGAGAGCCCTGTGTATTGCCTCATGTTTTTATAAATGACTGTGAAACTTTGATCTCACCAAAACTTCACACCATAACAATGATTACATGCACTGAAATCTCTGACTTTAAATGTATCAAATCACATGTGATGCTGTTCCTACATTTATTTCTTTAATACCACAGAATAGATTGAGTGAACTACTTTCTTAAAATCAGAGACAGGGGCTCCGAAAGGCTCAGATGTCTAATGTACTATGATCTGAGGAGCTGTTTGCCCCGTGTGTGTGTGTGTGTGTGTGTGTGTGTGTGTGTGTGTGTGTGTGTGTGTGTGTGTGTGTGTTTTATCCCTATTTATCCCTATATCACCACGGTAAGCAAGATTAACAGTTTGTTGTCTTGTGTCACATGCCAAGAAGGTGTGGTGTCAACGCTTGTCCACATACTGCTGCCATCTCAACAGCTCACCTCTCATCTCCAGATCTATCCCTGATTGAAAATGATCATTGGACGCTCTATCAATACTCCACCCCTACCACACCGTCTGCAGAACTGAGAGAGAACATTCAAGCTGCAATGGGATGGATCATCACAGGACACCATTAGGAACCTCCATGCAGAGACGTCTGGCATGTTGGGTTAAAGCCGACGCCATACTGAGAGACATGACTTCTGTATGAGTAGATCAATAAATATTGATCATATCAGTCTATATTTTAATAATTTATTATTCATATAATCTGTATCTTCCTTTCCAATAGCAATATATGAGATGTTTTCTTGTCTGTGATCCTGTACAGCTGGTTTTGTGGTTGAAGATTACAGCATGGCCACTGGGGATCTCCCTCTATATATGAAACTGCATTGTGTGTAAACTCTGAAGGAGGACCATATTCCATATTGACAGGCAGGATAAATGGAATCTGGACAGCTTTCGTCTGTGCCACTGGCCTTTGACCCCTGAAGTAAACCGTTTGACGGTCTTGTGGCTCTTCATAGTTTTGTTTGTCCATCGTCCTGCTTTATTGTTAGCAAATACTGGTGGACTTGGACAGTGTATTGAACAAATCAAACACTGTTCCTTATTATTTTTGCATTGGACTAGATTGGAAGCCATTTGTTTATGCATCTCTGACCTCTCAAATGAAAGATCTTATACATACAAAGTCATCACATTATTATGACCCCCTCCTTTTTTCTACACTGTACACTTTTAGTGAACTCTACTGACCACAGGATATGTCTATAGTTACAGACAGTAGTCCATCTGTTTCTCTGCATACTTTATTATCCTTTCACCCTGATCTTCAATGGTCAGGACCCCACAGGACCCCCACAGAGCAGCTATTATGTGGGTGGTGAGTCACTCTCCGCACTGCAGTGGCGTTCACATGGGGGTGTGTGTAAATTTGTATTACACTGGTACGAGTGGCTCAGACACAGCAGTGCTGCTGGAGTGATTCAATAACTCAGGGCTTGGTGTAAGACAGGCTTAGTATTTAAACACTCCAGCAGCACTGCTGTGTCTGGTCCACCTGTACCGGTGCAACACACACCACCATCACGCCAGTGTGACTGCAGTGCTGAGAACAGCACAAGTGATGTGTTAGGAGTTTGGGAGTTTGCTTCTCCGTTCTGGAGAGATATGGTCCAAATCTCACAGTGTTAAACATGTAACGTTTAGCGACAAAGAAAGAAGGGAAGAAGGGAGTCAGAAGAATTTACTCGCAACTGAGACGACTCGTCAAACCCAACGTTACTGTAATCGAGCTAAAATGTAAAATTTGAATTTACACCTCAACCTAAACTTAACCATAACCTACACCTAAACCTAACCTTGACCTAAAGTAAACCTACAACCTACAACAAACCAATCTTAAACTATATTTAAACCTAACCTTAACCTATATCTTAAGACCTAAACCTAATCTTTAACTAACCTTAAAATACCCATAAACCTAACCTGAACCTACTCTACACCATAATCTAAACCTAAACTTAAACTACACCTTAATCTACACTATACCTATACCAAATCTTAGCCTACACCTTATCTTTTCCTAAACCTAACCTTAACTTACACCTTAATCTACACCTAAACCAAATCTTAGCCTACACCTTTTCTATACCTAAACCTAACCTTAACCTACACCTTAATCTACACCTAAACCAGATCTTAGCCTACACCTAAATCTAACCTTTATCTACACCTTCACCTAATATTAACCTACAGCTTAATCTACATATAAACCTAATCTTAGCATACATCATAACCTATCTGAACCTTATCTGAACCTAATCTCAACCTACACCTTAGACTATACCTAAACCTAACCATAACCCTTATTCTTAACCTAATTAACTATAGAAAAATGAGGACATCTTACAGTTGAAGCTCAACAGCACATTTTCTTCAACATTATCTCCCAGCACTATTTTGTCATTTCTTCTTTGAGTTCAGGGCCCACAAACTGTGTGTGTGTGTGTGTGTGTGTGTGTGTGTGTGTGTGTATGTGTCTTGTGCTCAACAGTCAAATAAAAAAATTAGGTTTTCTTTTTGGATTAAACTACAGTCAACCTATATGGACCTTTCTATGTGAGAGCTCTAACATATGGTTTTCAGTTGAACCAGAAACATACTTAATGCATTAACAAGCAGTTTAGTTGGAATTTATTTCAAATACTTTTCAAAAATATTTTTTAATCCTTTTTCTTAAAGATCTTTTTGTAAACCATGTATCCCGTCTTGATGTGAATGAGGCTGAATGTGCCTTCGTAACATATCAACACCCAGGCACACCACACACCCCCATCCCTTCTCTCTTGATGATTTGTTCCCTCATTCTTTTTGACAGCAGGTGTGACAGCAGTGGTTACTTTGCCTTTTAGATGCAAACTCTCCCACCTAAATGGAGATCTCTAATGGGCTCTGTGGTCGGCTCTGAATAGGCATTGATGTGGTTTAACCTGATTGACATGCTTCTGTTTAAAGCTCCAGTGCACAGAGGGAAATCAGTGCATTTCCAAGCAGCATGTGTCCACTGTGTGTTCATGCACTATTTGTTAAAGCTGTAATGGTGGGAGAGTGAGACCATGGCAGACACTCGCTTTGAGTGGGAAATCATGTAGTCAGTTCCTCACTGGTTTAACAGCCACCTCAAAGAGTCCAAGCACAGCTATTCTAATAAAAACTGTAAACTAGACATTTTGACAGACAAGGTTTCAGCACACCAGCAGCCAGCAGCTTCCTTAAGGACTGGAAGGCTTGTAGTTGGTCTTTTCATGTCTTTCGAAATACATATAATGCCATAGGTTTTGAGGCACAGCATCATTTGTTGACCAACCAACAGCTTTGATAGTCATGACACAAAAAAAATTTGTGTTTTGACAGAACCTACTTTAGGCCTCATGTCAGAAAAATAAACATGCTCTGGAACACATCTGCTCATTATTTCTGACGTAAATAAAATAAAAATACTACGTACGGTAGGAGCCGGTCACTCCAGCGTTCTGTGATATTGCTCATGTACAGCAACTGTAATGTGTTCTACAAAAATATCGCCAAGGTTTAAACATCCTCATAAAGCTCGTCCTTGATGGTTGATTAACCTCTTTTTTTTTCAGAATCCAGCTGTAAGTCTCCTGAAATTGAGTCGTGCCTCTTTGACTCTGTGTGTGAGGGCTAATCTATGTTCTGCAGTCCCCATCTTGGCTTCACACTGAGGCAGGCAGCTGCAGCCAGCAGCACATCAATCACAAGCGAGTGCAGCCCACTGCAGTCTGTACTCCCCCCCCCCCCAACCTCCACTCGCTGGCACCAGGCTGACTTCACATCCAGCTGAGAGGGACCAAAGCCACCCCCTCCTACCCCAACCTCTGCTCAAAAACAGAGGCCTGCACAGAGGCATGGGCTGGACCCCGGAGATATTGTACTGAATAGGTCCACTCTTCTACCTCAAGCCAAAGATACAGGCCAAGATTTTCACACTCCATGTGGTCTCCATGTGGTCAGTCTCAACCCATAGCATTCATTATATGACCAAAAACCTTTGCTGTGAATATTTATTGCTATACCTTATGAATACTGAGTAAACACAAAACTACAAAATATGTTTTTATATGCTTCTGCTGGCATCAAGTACCTTCATCTTCACGTATATGAAGAAGAATGGAGAAAACATGCTGCTTTTCACCATTGTGGAGTTTAGAAGAAGAAACCAATAGGTTGTGTTTGTAGTTTGTGCAAATACACAATTGTCCAAACACTAACTATTGTCAAACAAATAGTTGCACCTAGAAGGAAGTGTCAGATTGCAATGCTATTGGGAAGAAAGATAAAGGTTACCAGAAACTGTACATGATTAAAAAGTTAGACTGATATGGGCAATATTTATTGATCTACACACACAGAAGTAGCATCTCTCATTATGGCATTGGGTAAAACGCAACATGCTAGACATCTCAGCGTGGAGTTGTAGTGCACCAGTGTAGAGCCACTGGTTGCAGGACCTTAACATAATGTTGTGCTGTCAGTTCCTGTAATGAAGACCAAAGGTGATCTTGTATTGTAAGATATTGCACCCCACACCATGACACCAAACGTTCTCGGCATAGCACTGACCATGGTGCCTCCACATAGGGATTTGTTGGTCGTCTTACATTAGCTTTCTCCCTTCCAGCTACTGGACCTGGACTAGTTTCCCACCCTACCATGGACTAGCTGCTCACCCACCTTCACCAACTGTAGAAATCTACTGTTAATATTATGTCCACCAGAGAACTAACATTACTTCAGTACCCGAGTAATAGAACAGAAGTGTAGGGGTCCAGTGTCCTCTAACTAAGTATAAGTAGTTTGACCAGAGGAGGATGGGTCCTCCACCTGTGAGCCTGGTTCCTCCCAAGGTTTCTTCTTCCAGCTCTGAGGGAGTTTTTCCTTGCCACTGTCACCATTTGGCTTCCTCACTAGGGGATCTGTCATTTATACTTTGTTCCTGTTTTAACCTTTTTGGTTTTTTTTTTATTTCTGTGAAGCTGCTCTGTGACAACTTCAGTTGTGAAGAGCACTATACAAATAAATGTTGTTGTTGTTGTTGTTGTTGTTGTTGTTGTTGTTGTTGTTGTTGTTGTTGTTGTTGTTGTCTCCACCAGTACAAAAGTGGGACTCTGAAGATGACCCTCTGACATTCATAAAGTGACTTTATGACAGTCTGGCAAGACACCACTGTAACTGTGTGTAACAATTGGTTGATTCCTTCTGGGTGAAGCCATTTTTTTTACAATGGGTGTACATTTACAATCCATTGTACAACTCCTAAAGTGCTTGAAACCAGGCTGGCTCAAAAAGTGCCCCATGCTGCTGTAGGCATATACATACAAACAGCCTACTTGGAGTGGACTTGCCTCAAGTCATTTTGAGTATGAGTCTACAAGCTTGGCACCTGATGGCACTGAATTTTTTCCCCATTCTTCTTTGCAGAACCTCTCAGACTCCATCAATTGGATGGGCTGTGTCAGTGCACAGCCATTTTTAGACATATTCCAGAGATGTTCAATCAAGTTCAAGTCTGGGTTCTGGCTGAGGCCTTCAAGACATTCATTCTGTGCTGTCCCAAAGCCACTCCTTTGTTACCTTGGCTGTGTGCTTAGGGTTGTTCTGTTGGAAGATAAACCTTCAATGCTGCAGCCATCTTTCCATCAATCTGGATGGATCTAGTCTCCCAGTTCCTGCTGCAGAAAAACATCACCACAGCATAATGCTGCCACCACCATGCTTCACCCAGCACTGCTGGGTTTCCTCCCGACATGATGCTTGGCATTCAGTCCAAGTCCATTTGTTTCTCATGATTTGAGAGTCCTTTAGGTGCCTTTTGGCAAACTCCAGAAGGAATGTCATGTGCTTTTGCTCAGGAGTGGTTTCTGTCTGGCCTGTCTTCCACACATGCCTGATTGGTGGAGTGCTGCAGAAATGGGTGTCCATCTGGAAGGTTAATGGATGTTAAGGCTGATAGGTTGAATTGTACCATTGCACCAAAACCACACATTGTAAGTGTGGACACCAAGACAAGATTTGAGTTTTGGCCATCACAGAGAATAATAAACATCATAGAGACTGCGTGCTTCTGCCAGTGGAGCTTCTGAGTCTCAGTCTGAGCAAATACATCTCAGGTCTCAGGCCAGAGTAAGGGGTTCTGCTCTGCTCCGAGGTGGCCTCGGTCTTTCCTCCTCCGTAATTAGCTTCCATTTTTATCCTGGTTTGTTTTGACGGAGGGCAGAGTCAATTCCCTCTGGGAGAGTAAAGGTGTCTGGAGCAGGAAAGCTGCAGTCAGGTGACATCGGCCCATTCTCCATCTGCCTCTCAGATATGCTCGGCACAGAGGCTTGGTGGTGCTCCGTATGCTGGGGAATTCTCCTCCTGCCTGACATTTTGTATGAGAACTGAGCAAAATAAAGATATGGCCATTATTTAAAAGGTCAAAGACACTTTTCAGGATTGAAAACATGAAAAAAGTGAAGCTGTGTTTTCTTGGACAGCATATAAGAAAATGAGAAAGTCAAATCCAAAGCCTGAAATTTTCAAGCTGAAATGCAGCTATGGAGAAAAACTCCATTTATGTGTTGTCATTATTTAACCTTTTTTCACTGCTTAACCTGCTTGACCAGCCTATGCCTTGACCAGCAAAGACTATGCTTTTGTTTTGAATTCATTAGTTTAGCACCTTAACAGCATGAATAACTCCTTAAGACTATGGGATCTCAGATAGAAATGTCCATATAGATTCATTGTTTTAATCCAGAAATATGACCTATATGGTCATTTTTGCACCTGGTCACTGGTCAGGCTTTTCAGAGAAATACACACAAATACACAGGCTGCCTGCTATGTACTTGAAGAATTGACAAAATGTTGGAGAAAATTTGCAAAACAATCTTGTTTTTGATGTTCTTGGAGATTATTAAAAAAGAACATAAAGGACTGATGTCCACGAATAAACAGTAAGGATTTCTCCTTTTATTACAATTAAAGTTCAGTTTAGAAAAAGGTTATGTTTAGATGTAGATTATGGTGTAAATTAAAGGTAGGTTTAAGTGTATGTTAATGGGTAGGTTAAGGTTAGACTAGATTATGGTTAAATTTAGATGTAGATCAAGGTGTTGATTAAGGTTAGGTGTACATTAGGGTTATGTTTAGGTGCACATTAATGTGTAGGTTAAGATTATGTGTAGGTGTAGATTAAGGTGTAGATTGAGGTTAGGTTAAGGTAAGGTTTAGGTGTAGATGAAGTATAAGGTTATGTTTAGGTGTAGATTAAGGTTTGGTTAAGGTTAGGTTTAAGTGTAGATTAAGGTTAAATGTAGGTGTAGGTTAAGGATAAGTTTAGGTGTATATTAAGGTTAAATTTAGGTGTAGATTAAGATGAACGTTAGGTGTAAATTAAGGCTAGTTTATGTGTAGATTAAGTCGTGTTTGACTGGTTTGATGAGCTGGCTTCTGGGTCAACTCTAAATGGACTCATCTGTAGTTCTTTTTCTTCTAAGAGGTCAATGTGAATGGAAGAACAATGTGGATGTATTGATGCAAGGTCAGGTTGCACCAGGCTAGTCAGACAGTTGACTGACCACCATGACTTTAATGGCATACACACAATTGACCTGCATTATCCAACAGTTTGACCAACATGGGTAAGCTGATGGAGCAGAATGACCAAGCTTGTCAGCCTGCATGATGAAGCTGGTTGACCAGCATTACCAGCATGACCACGCTAGTCATCCAGTATGACGAGCATGACGACCTTAATGAACCTCCTTGATTATCAAAGGCCGTCTTAGACCATCGGAGCGATCAGTGCTGTGCTCAACTGAAAACAACAAAGAGCAAAATAACCTTTTATACAAAAATCTATAATGAATAAATGAACGAATGAATCTATCAATCAATCAAAAGTTAAAAGCAAGTATTCTAACATCACGTAGAGTCCCAGCAGAGTTCATCAGATAATGAGAAGCGGGTTTAAGTCAACCGTAGGATCATTGCTATGTAAATAGCACGCTTTCTGCCCTTTCTGATTTGACTGACATTTAAGCTTTCTGCTGTAATCCATCAAAGCAGGTCTCAATTTCCAATTATAAAACCTCAGAAAAAAAAAATATATATATAATTAGATCACTCAGGTCCAGTGGAAACTCATATCTATGAAATGTAAGGTTTGGATATTACACTTTATTTACTCTGACTAATTACTCCCAGGCTTGACGAACTTTCTCATTGTGTGTACTCTTCACTGCATGCTCCCCAACACATGATGCTGAGAAATGGTGTGGAAAGCAAGGGTCCTCCAGACCATTTGGGGATGCTGGGTCACTTGCTTGACCCCGAACATGAACATTGTATAGAGTTGAACTGATGGACACTTAATACCATCTGTCCACTTCATTAGAATCATGTCACTCATATGTTTATTTTGATACAATGATTCTCCATATATTACTAAAGCTGGGTGATATAGACCGGTTTCTGTACAACGTCATCAGAGCTGCACACAACCTGGGGGTAGTAAGCAACGCAACGCAGTACTGTTCACTCTAGAGAGCAGCAGTAAAACTGTCCCAACTTCAGAAAAGATGGAAGGCTTCCTAGATAATCTATGCAAGCCCTTTCCACACTGTTACAGGCCTAACAAGCTGCCCCAGGTCTCATGTCATGTACAGCAGGGTTTCTCAACCTGGGCAGAGGGCCACTAATAGGAGCATCAGTGGAGAGGCAAGAGGCACTGGTTCTCTCAAGGGCTGTGCCCTTAGCCTTACACAGCCCATCCTCAGGGGGAGACAGTTGTCTATACTGGCCTGGTAAGGGCACTTTAAATACTTAAAGTCTACAGGAGAACTGAGAGAACAACTGTGTTCAAACTATAAACATGATATAAAAATTAATAGAAAAACACATAACATCACAAAAGTAGACTCCATCCAAAAGCATCTAAACTATTTACACTAAAGTTCAGAATGAGTTCACCTAAAGTTAAATACAGATCATACATGTGACCATAGACTCTGTTCTTCATCTGACAGAAGAGGTAACGGCAGAGTAGGTTCAGCTCCAGACAGGCTGACAGTTTTATTATAAGCACTTGCTTTCTGACTGATGTTAATGACGCTCTCCTCGATCAAATGTTTACTACATATTGCCAATGTCCAGTGAAAACCATGTATCTCCATTTTTGTCCATGTTTAGTTTTCAATACCTGTAGATGCTCTGTACTCTGTGTAAACAGGTTCTGAGCTGACCAATAGAAATGCTTGAAAATGAGCAAAATAACTCTTATTTTATATTCACTTCCATTCAAATTTTGCCTTCATCTGTAAAGTTAACAATTTGGAGATACTGGTTTTACTTTGGACAGCAACAATATGCCGATCATAGATGACAATACTGTGACCATAACAAATCCAGAATCTCAAAATATTCATTTTATTTATTCAAATTTGAAATATTACAAATTACAGCATCATCTTTTAAAAAAAAGTTAGAAATATCACTTTAAATGTAATGAATGATCAATTATCAAAAACCTTTTTCAGTGAATTCAATTTTTAAGATGCCCTAAACATGGTTTTTAACAATTGGACAGACAAAAATAAATAAATATATATAAATATATATATATATATATATATATATATATATATATATATTTATGAAGCATTAAAAACCTTTATCTGTAAGTGATCACCTAGCAAAAGTAGCCATATAGTATTTACAAGATAGGCGGTTCTAATAAATTGGCCAGAGATTTAAAGCAGTCATTTATATATAAAAAATGCAATTCAGAGTGGTTTGAATTGTGGTTTCTTTATAAGGAATCTTGTTAAAATGCTTTGCACGATCGCCGGATGCTACTGCAGCTGTTCGCCCAGAGGAAGCACTTACTGACATCTCAGCTATGCATCACATGTTGAAATGCATGTATGATGGATGGGTGGCGGGACAAATATAAATGTTTTTACAGCAATGAAAATGCAGCTTATGGGCGGTATTAATTAAAAAGAATTGATCATTTCTGGCAGCGTGCTGATCACTGAAAAATACAGTGTGTTTTACTTGCTTTATGTTATTGGCTATCGTTTCAGAAACCTGACCTTGCTCATGTCTCAGCAGGGGACACTAAAGCAGAGTGGAAAGAGCTTTGAAGATTCATTTCACGCTGTAGGTTTAACCTCAGAACAGCATTAGGAGAAGAAGTGAGAATAATAATGATTGGTGCTGCCCTGTCTGGAATTTCCATTCATAAATTGTGAATAATTATCTCAGGTTTATATATAGTCATTATCCGTTTTCTTCACAATACCACATGCTGAGCAATAAACCAAAATAGAGCCAGTGGGTGAATGTACTGGAGGTGGCGAGGAAGAGTCCATCACACTGCAGCGTGTGAGCTGAATAATGTATGGTAAAGTGGCTGGTATTGGTGATCTCTGTGATTGGCCACTGACAGCTTGCACTTTGTCACATCTGGGACATGCGGGGGAACGAGTAGCTGCGCCTGCAGATTAGCTCAGCTCTGCTCAGACGACTCGGCTTATGTAATAGGACACACACAGACACACACAGGCGTTTGGTTTTTATACCTTGTCAGGACACTGAGTCATAAAGTTGTTTCATTTTTTATTTGACACACACGCACGCACGCACGCACGCACACACACACACACACACACACACACACACACACACACACACACACATATATATATATATATAGTACTTGTGTATTTCATTTATTGTGTATGTGATGCATCTTGTTTACACAGCTTTGTTCAATTTTCTGGGATTTTTTCACAGTTGGACGTAATATGTCTTCATCTGAGATTGAAATATGAACAGAATTGAGATATTTCCATGAATTTTACAATTTCTTTTTTGTTTTTGCTTATAAGGATTAAAAAAACCCTTTTATTCTCAGGATTCCTGTTGTAAATGGATTGTCCAGAGTGGTTTTGAGCTGAACATGAAAGAGTTATTAATTTATAATATCATTCTGACACACTGGTGCCAGGAAAACAACCTCTCGCTAAACATCAGCAAGACTAAGGAGCCGATAGTGGACTTCATGACGTAGAAGAGAGAGCACTCTCCTGTCTCCATCAATGGGACCACTGTGGAGAAGGTCAGCCCACCACATAGACGCTGCACTGTGGAGAGCATCCTGACATGGTGCGTCACCACCTGGTACAGGAACTGCATGGCTCTCAAGAGGAAAACTCTGCAGAGGATGGTGAGCACATGACCAGTGTTCAGCTCCCAAACCTTTTGGATTTATACATCAGCTGCTGTCTGAGGAAGACCAGGAGGATTGTAGGACCCACCCAAACCACTGCCTGTTCTCAAAGCTGCCTAAAGCTTTTCAAAGCTGTAGGATCTGAAACAGCTTCTTCCCCCAGGCCACCAGGCTGACAAACAGCTTAACATTGAAAATGGGTACTAGATGAATGGAAAACTCAATTTTTGAAGTTGCTGAGGCATTTAGCATTGCTCAATCCACAGTGTTGTGTGTGTGGTGGGAATATGTCATAGAAGGCATTACCACCCACAGTGGACAATGCAGTGGCTGCTCTTGGGTTCTTAGTAACATCTCACAACTCAGTGCAGTCTTCCATTTGTCCAAATTTTGTGTGATATGGGTGAAGAACGCCCACCTAACTGGACTCTAGAGAATTGGTTCTAGAGACCCAATTGTTTCAGGTTGATGTTAGAGTTTATGTGTGGTGCAGACTCCATTAGGCAATGGATCCCAGTTGATCCAGCACTGACACTGGGAACAGTCCACCAAACCAAAAACATCAGCATCCTGTGAGCACAGATGAAGGACCAGAGGATGGCGAACACAAACTGTGCAGAAACAGATGAGCTTCTCTCTCTGACTTTACATCTAAAAGGTAGAGCAAGTAGGTAGGAGTGTGGACAGTGAGTGGACACAGTGTCTAAACACTGAGGTTCAGGGTAAAAGGAGGGTAACAAAGGATTAGCGTGATCTCACTGCTGTCTGATTTTCTTATTTAGGAGGGTAATAATCAGAAATATACCAGTCTCCCAGTATATCTTTGGGGATTCTTTCTCAAAAACAGACACACACTCCACTGCCACTGCTATTCCGTGAGTCAGAAGAGTGAGAAGAGTCATGCAGCCATTTCTCCCTCCTTCTCGCTCTCTTTCTCTCTCTCTCTCTCTCTCTCTCTCTCTCCTTCCTCCCACTCTGGCACTTCCAAAAGCAGACACTCACTCAGCCCTCGCTGATCTGATTCTCTGGCCAATGGGCTGGGAGGCAGAGAGGACGTCATTAGACACTCGGCTTCAGCTCAGCACACACCACTGGAGCTGCCTGCCTAACATACAGCCACCATTAACGGAGAGAGAGAGAGAGAGAGAGGGAGAGAGGGAGAGACAGAGAGAGAGAGAGAGAGAGAGAGAGAGAGCAGGGACACTGAGATAAGCGTAGCAAGGGGATGTAGAGAGATATGAAAACAACGAGAGTAGGGAGAGAGAACGAGAAAGGAGAGAGGCTTGGCAGTCGGGCACCAATTAAAGCTGACTCCCTCTCTTGCTTTCTTCCCTCCTTCGGCTTCTCTCTGTCTGTTCCCTTCCATCCCAGGGCTCAGTCACTCCTCTCTCTCTCCCTAAGGCAGAGAAGCCTTAGGTTAATTGTTGGGTGATCAGACAGGCTGAATAAACACAGGCTTCTGTTGTCTATGAGCAGGAATAATAAGCCGTGAAACCGAACAATAATAATGCGCCTGCTGGTATATTAGTTCACCTGTTAATGCCCTGTATAACAGCAGTCAGTGTCAGGCTCAGGTTTGCGATGTATAATTTATAAAGACGCCACAAAATATATTCCTACGTTACCTATATAGTCGATGATGCGATGCAGAATTTCACCCCCCTCCAGTGTGCTCGGAAGCAGACGCGAGGAAGCGGTGCACTGTGGGTATCTCTCCATCTCTTTATTCCTCCTCCAGTCGGAGAGAGAGCGAATGTATTATTTACAGGGGCGGTTAAAGTAGGACACAGAAGCCTTCATAGACGGCCCATATGGGAGCGTGTGTGTTCTCACACGTCGAATGCCTATCGCTCCGGCTCTGGCGAATCCGCAACGTTCCTCATTCACTCATTACTGATGTATGAGACGTAATTACTGGATTTGGAAGACGGAGCGAAGGCAAGAAGGAGGCCAGTGAGACCACCGCCGGTTTTCTTGCATCGTGCTGTTTCTGTTCCAAACACGGAGGAATACGACTAGAGGCACTGATGGGATTCTACCCTTCTCTTCGTCTCTGTTTGGACTGAATGGAGTGAAAATGATACCCATAAACCACATTCCCACACACTAGACCAGTACTAAGACAGGCCATTTATTATGGAAAGAGAAGTAAGTTCAGTTCACTCTTTTAGAATGTACACATCATTGAAAATATAGGTTGCACAAATAGTTGCACCCAGATGGAAGACTGATATGAGGAATATTTATTGATCTACACACACAGAAGTCGTGTCTCTCAGTATGGCTTCGGCTGTTACGCAACATGCCAGACGTCTCTGCATGGAGTTGTAGAGGTTCCTAATGGTGTCCTGTGGTAATCCATCCTCGGTTCCTGCAGATGGTGCAGTAGGGGTGGAGTGTTGACAGCATGTCCAATAGCATCCTACATATTTTCATTCAGTGCACATTTGTGCAGAATACCATTCAGTGTGTTTCAGTGTGTGCAGTATAAAGCCAATGGAAATCGTGTATTTAATAACACATGACCAATACGCAAGATTCCTTTAATACTCGAGATTTGGTCTAATTATAAATAAGGATTTTGGTTTGTGCAGTGTATTTTAACGGTCCTGTATATAAACACCACATTGAAGTTTCCAGAGCCGAAGGGACTGAATGCAGTCCACACTTCATCCTCACAGCAATGTGACTGCTGGTTCGATTCCCTGAACTGGCAAGTCACTCCCCAGCTTCTGCCCACCACTCTGGGCATGTGTGCTCACTGCCCCCTAGTGTGTGAATGCATGAATGGGTTAAATTTGGATTCCCGTGTGTGCAAACACATTGGGTTCATAAAATACCCTTGATTTGAGAAGGAACCATGAATGAGCATATAGTGCAGATTATACTCATGATATTTAAGGTTTGAATAAAAATGTAAAAAAGGAACATCATGTCATCTCTAATACATAAAGTCAAGCATTTGACAGGTACTGTATCTCTGAGCTCACCAACCATTCTACCTCATAGCATCTCGGTTTTTCATTTGGTTTCCACCACGTTCTCAGATTAATCTCTCTCTTCAGCTGCTTTTCTTCATTTTCTAACTTTCCTCTCGTCTATGATTTTGTCCCACTTCTGCTGTATTTGTTGCTTTGCTTATCCTTCCCTTCCATTTCAACCCCTATTTCTCTATGACCTATAACTATGGCCTTCTCTCTCTCTCTCTCTCTCTCTCTCTCTCTCTCTCTCTCTCTCTCTTTCTCTCTCTCTGTCTCTCTCTCTCTCTCTCTCTCTCTCTCTCTCTCTCTCTCTCTCTCTTCCTGTCTTTTATCTATCCAACACTGCTGCACCTTCCCATCTATTTACAACTCAACTTCTTTCAATCGCTCCTTTCCATTCACAGTAAGCTCCTCTCCCTCAGCCTCTGCATTGTGAAGTTCCATCTTCCAAACAGTCCTTACATCTACACTTACTGCATTAAAGGCTGCACACCCCAGCGTTCCAGCAGGGCTTTACTGTGGTTTTACTAAGTCCTTGTATGCAGGTGTGCTGTGAGGATCTTGAGGGTAGTTGGGGGGGGGCTGTTATGACAATCTGAAGAGTCATCATGAGAAAAGGGTCCACAAATATTGTTCCTTTTTTGCATTTTTTAGATCTATTCAAGACCTTAATTGTATCACTGCAATTATGAAATATAATTAACAACTAATTTTAGATGCAGCGTCAACATCTTGCATCCTGTCGCACCTCTAGTGAGCCCCACATGTGAACATTTAGTAGTTTAGTGTGGAGACCATCTAAAGGAAATGTAATTGGTGAAATTGGTGTAATTCAAATGAAGGTGCCTAATATAAGTAGTAGTCACAATGTTAAAATTGCAGGAAACCAAACACAAGTATCGTAAAACTGGAGAAGACAGTATTTGACCCAGTTTATTGGTAGCTAATAGTATTTTTAATGCATTTTAAGGTGCAAGGAAGCCATTATTACTATGATACAATGCAAAGAGAATGTCTAACATTACCATCAATGTGTCTCCTTCAATAAATAAAACCTTTTTGTATGTTCTATATTCTACTCTATATTCCATTTCTATATGGTTGGTTGGTCACTCAGGCTCCTGCAGATGGTGCGGTAGGGGTGGATTGTTGATAGAGTGTCTAATAGCAGCCCACACATTTTCAATCAGGGATAGAAATGATGTGGAGATAATTCCACAACAAGACAAAAGCAGGATTAACTGCTGCTATTCTGGGTGACTTCATGACAGTCTGGTATGTCACCAATTTAATCTTTGGTGACGTGGACTTATGGTGTGTTAAGGTCAATTGTCAAAATGTCATAAGGCTCCCTGAATGTAAGCAATCGAGGCTGTTGGGTCACTGCACAAATGTCAAACAATCCATTGGTTCTCCCTGTGTATTTTACATGTAGGTCACCTACATGCCTTCTTTTATCTACGTCTCCAGCAGTATGCTATGGTAACATGTGCCTGACCTGCATTGAACACAATATGTCAATAAGACCATCCCGCTTCCCAGAGCCCTACAATGTGACCCCTGTCACACCGTTCCACCTGCCTGAACTCTTTGCTTGCAAAGGATGCTACCAACACAACAGCACGAGTCAACATGGAAAGCACCCAAAACACGACAACCATAAATCTGATCTTTGCTAGTGTGTGAAACATGAATCATGTACATGTTTCACAATGTCAAACCTGCCCACCAGGTCAGCTGACTTCCTGGAAAGGGATTAAAGTTTAGTCTTATATTTTCTTTTCCATAGAAACTGCTATGTATGTGCTATATGTGCTGTTCACAAGTTGGCTTAACTGGTCTGGGAAACTGGCTGAAAGACTAATGGCTTTGGTAAGTAGAAAGCTCTTATTGCTTACAGTGCATAATAAAAATAGTAGGGTCACTAAAATTGTGATGGGCATTCTAAGGTAAATGGGTTGAAACAAGGGGTCCATGCACATGATATCAGAGAGCCCATCAGAACCAATCAGTGCCCCTACATAACAATGATGGGGTAATCCTTCAAGGAATAATCCACTGAAAGTTATTCAAGAAGATATAGGTTTAATGCCGGAACACTCTTTACAACTTCTGGTTTCCTTCTACTAAAGCTAGGGTTCCACTACGTGATTTTACCCCGAATGTCTGTGCTGGTTGGCTCTAGTTTGCAGTTTTTAGAACCGTTGGTGCAATATGTTTGATTTTCTTGCCCAAACTCTGATCTTAGCTGTGTAAATGTTGCGTAGCAGTGCAGATGTTGACTTTTCATATCACATTCCACCTCAAATGATGCAGAAGCTTCAGTCTGGAGCTAGAACCTGTGTGATACAGCAGCACCATTTATTGGTTTATGATGCCAACATCTACCTTGTAAAAATGGTGGCCTCCCTTACATACTGCTTACCTCCCACCTGTGAACTCTAGCTAATGCGAGGTATATTTTTGTGCTTGTTTGTTTGTTTGTTTGTTTGAAGTCATGTAGTGTATGATCTCTAGTCGTTTAGGGTGCAAAAATCCGCAGTGTGAGATTCCCCATCTATTTATAATCTGCTACTTCAAAAGTTGTGTAGTGAACCCAAAGCTTTGGTGAAAGAAAAGAATTCCAGGAAGTCCAGTCTGTTTTTTTCCCTTTTCAGTTTCTGCCAAGGTCTCGTCTGTGTCACCCTAGCCCCGCCATGTGCTTTGGTTTCTATCTCCTCCCTGGTCCTGCCTCTCCCATTTTCTTTCCCACCTGTGTCTAGTTTGCAGCCCCCTCCCCTCATCGTTTCTCCCAGGTGTTTCTCATCAGTCCTCAGATTATTTATAATGCTGTGTTCGCTTAATGTCACCATCTGTTTGTGGTTTCTCATTTGTCTGTATTCTTTTGTAGATTTTCTGTTTGTGCTTTGTGGTCAGTGTTGTGGTCAGTTGTGAGATCAATGCATTGTTCTACATGCCAAAGGGTTTGATGTTGTACTAAAATGGTTTTTTGAGTCACTGGTGCTATGTGGGACCATTTGTCTTTAAATAATTATCTATAAGAATATTTCTTTGTATATGAAGAATCGTTCAACCAGTCAAAGACGTATTTTAGCACTCAGTATTGAATTCATCTTCAATTTGAACAGCCATGAACTTTGTCACAGAATAATAGGAACCAGTAGGAAGGCAGTAACTCGAGGCATTTCAAATCACCGTCCACAGTAATTGTCCAACTGTACTCTACAGATGCACCAAGTAGAGATAAGGTTGAAAAGCACTGGCGTATTCCTTTAAACCACTGCTGCTCCTCTGCCTTCCTCCCACCTTCCTCTTTCCCTCCCTCTTTCCTTCCACCCGCCCTCACTCCTTGCAATCTCTCTGGACTCCCTGAGCCAGGCTTTATTAGTGGAGCTATATTCAGCCAAGGCTGGTGGCAGACAGAAGGAGCAGTGCTGGTGCTCTATCCAGACGGCCAGACTGGCAGCCGTATGCCCGACTGCCTCTGCCATCCTCGTCTCAATCAGCCCGATCAGGAAAGGGCTGAATCATCTCTCAGGACGTCAGGCCAGGGATGGAGAGCAGGAAGGATGCAGACATTCATTACATCAGTCCTGTGCTCCATGCTTGAGCGTGAGAATGTACATAGTTGGATAAATCTTTGGTCAGAGCTTCCCAACCTACTACCATAAAGTGTTCCATGACTATTTAAAATCAAAACTAATATGAATATATTACAGTCGCAATTTAAATATTAAATATCACCAATTATAATAAGACTAAAGGTTGTACATTTGTTAGGTGTGTCTCTACACTACACATGATTTTGGATCTATATGTCACATGGATGTGTCCCAGGAGCCGTTTTTTTAGCAGTATCCTCACATTATAGATGATCTCTTAGCGTCTTCGAACTCTTGCTGCTGTAATTTAATTTTTTGGTCCATGCACTCATTAAAATAGAACGATTACTGACAAATGATGATGATTGTAGGCTGTAGTTTCTTCTCTGTTCCACTGTTCTTTACTGTGGGTGCATGTGAAGCCTAGCACCAGCTACTCACTGCTGTATTTCTTTCATTTTGGGTTCAGGCCAAATTTGATTTTAGTGATTTTCTTGGTCAGAGAAAAGGTGGCTGCTATTATTTACATAATAAAACTGCAAAAATACCTAAACATAGTGAAAGAAAAAAAAAAGAATTAGGGCATTTTTGGCCAAAGGTCAACATCTTCCACTACATCCCACTGGGGGCACTTTTCCACCAATGTGGAACGGGTTCTGTTCTGGTTCACAAACCTAATTTTGAACCATTCGGCACATCTCCACCACCAAAAATAGGTTCCAAAACCTATTTCGTTCTCAGCAGGAAACAAAGATTAGTAGGTTTTTCAGTGCAAACTGCTGTGGGTGTGTCCAGTTGTACAGGAGCAAGGAGCAATGGCATACCATTTGTCTCACACGACGTAGTCTTCTATGTCTTCGTATTGGCAGACGTTGATGCATGTTTGATTTTTCAAGAAAAAAAAACCTCTGTAACAACACAAATGCTTTCAGGTGATCTATACCCATGTATACAATGGTCAAAACTCGAGCTGCACCAAGAGCCCTTCGAGCTTCAAGTACAGCTCGGCTTGACCCACCATCCCTCAGGATGCAAGGTAAACATGCATCCAGACTCTTTTCTGTTCTGGCACCAAAATGGTGGAACGAACTTCCCCTGGGAGTCCGAACAGCCGAGTCCCTCAATGTCTTCAAACGCAGACTGAAGACTCATCTGTTTCAGGAGTATTAAACTCCATAAAGACTTTTGTTTCAACATGGTCTAAATGTGTGGAATCTCTAGATTCCAGCCTTATCTACTAGCTAAGGATGTTCTAAGTAAACAGCAAAGCACTAAGGGCGTCTGCTAAATGCCACAATTGTAAATGTACACGTATACTGGGCAATGGCCTCTATTGATGACATATTCTGTGACATGTCCTCAGTCTCCACTGTGGTTTGGGTTAAGCTTTGAGTAAGCTTAGGTTGTGGTATGGTTCGGCAGCCCTATCCTCAGTGCCCGGGGAGCAGCTGGGGAGTTCAGTGCCTCACTGAATGGCAATTCAGTCATATCTTGCCAGTTTGGGGATTCGATTCGATGACCAGTCACAAGGCTGGTTCCCTAATCACCAGACCACTGGTCCCCTCTGCTCCCCTTGTTTATGGTTAATGTAAGAGTTACAGTAAATCTAGTTTAGGGTTAATTTAAGGATAACGTTTGAGATAAATAGGTTATGGTTAAGGGTAGTTAACAAATAAATCCAGTCAGTACTTTTTTTGCGAACCTAAACCTAATACTAACCATAATGTAACTTTACCCTGTCCCTGTCCCTGTCCCTAACCATAACCTAAACCTACCCTAACCTTAATCATAACCTAAACCTACCCTAACCTTAACCGTAACCTAAACCTACGCTAACCTTAACCGTAACCTAAACCTACGCTAACCTTAACCATAACCTAAACCTACGCTAACCTTAACCATAACCTAAACCTACCCTAACCTTAATCATAACCTAAACCTACCCTAACCTTAACCGTAACCTAAACCTACGCTAACCTTAACCATAACCTAAACCTACGCTAACCTTAACCATAACCTAAACCTACCCTAACCTTAACCATAACCTAAACCTACGCTAACCTTAACCATAACCTAAACCTACCCTAACCTTAATCATAACCTAAACCTACCCTAACCTTAATCATAACCTAAACCTACGCTAACCTTAACCATAACCTAAACCTACCCTAACCTTAACCATAACCTAAACCTACCCTAACCTTAATCATAACCTAAACCTACCCTAACCTTAATCATAACCTAAACCTACCCTAACCTTAACCGTAACCTAAACCTACGCTAACCTTAACCATAACCTAAACCTACGCTAACCTTAACCATAACCTAAACCTACCCTAACCTTAATCATAACCTAAACCTACCCTAACCTTAATCATAACCTAAACCTACGCTAACCTTAACCATAACCTAAACCTACCCTAACCTTAACCATAACCTAACCTACCCTAACTTTAACCATAACATAACCATAACCTAAACCTATCCTAACCTTAACCATAACCTAAACCTACCCTAACCTTAATCATAACCTAAACCTACCCTAACCTTAACCATAACCTAACCTACCCTAACTTTAACCATAACATAACCATAACCTAAACCTACCCTAACCTTAACCATGACGTAAACCTACCCTAACTTTAACCATAACCATAACCATAACCTAAACCTACCCTAACTTTAACCATGACCTAAACCTACCCTAACCTTAATCATAACCTAAACCTACCCTAACCTTAATCATAACCTAAACCTACCCTAACTTTAACCATAACCTAAACCTACCCTAACCTTAACCATAACTTAAGCTTTTTTAACCCTTACCCTAACCTTAACATATTGCTCAGTATTGGATATGAAATTAAATGTTAAATCTTTAACTTTTCCTACCAATTTTGATTTAATATATTAGTCCATCGTGTGCAACCAGATGAAGATACTGTAGATTCTGTTATGGTTTATGGTTTATCAATGGCTTCTGGCTTTGCTTTATGAATGGTTTATTATTGGTACATGTCTTTTAGAGAGTTTTTGAGGCTTGTTTGTGTTCACATGTGTTCACTTTTTTGGGATTGTTTTCTGCTAATGTGGAAGGGAGCATTACCTGGATGCTCTACCAACTCCTTACCTTGAACCATCTAATAGACCAGCATCTGAATTTTAGGAGTTTAAATCTCCAGTAGATGCACGCTGACCTGAACAGCTGTCATTCTCTCATTGCATACCTTTATACTGCTCAGAAAAAAATATGAAAATGAAAAAGCTCATTTTCTCTGATTGCGGTCCTCAATTCACACCCACTAATGAATAGCCTCTACACTGAAGAACCTGCTCTGTAAACCACTCTTGAGAACCTCTCCTAACTCTGGACCACGTGAATAACTAACAGTTCTAAATTGATGAGAGACATTCGACTTCAATAGGTAATAGCAGATTATACACCTATATATGACTTAAACATTATTATCTTCTTGACTTAAGTGATTATGTCCACACAGTATTGTCTCACCATATGATCAGTGAAAAGAATCATTTCCATGATAATGAACGGTGGAGTAATTAGCCAGGATAATGGCACACTGGGGGAAGTGGAAAAAATATCCAAGAAGGAAAGAGAAACGGAAACGCTGTCAGTGTAACCAGAACACTGGTAAACTTCTGAGGCCTCCCTGAGACTTCTTTAGCTCCAGACTTTGATTCACAGGACTGACAACCTTATTATGCACCGCGCTTATTATTGATATTACTCTGAGCTCGGTTGCCATGACCACCATGCAAGAGACATTTAATTTTCTCTCCTCCATCATCATTATCTATGAGACCATCTGTTGTGCAAAATGAATTCAGCCTCATTTGCATGACTGATAAGCGCATTCTTTATCTATTTAACAGAAGGTCATATGCCATGAGTTTGGAGGCAGGAAAGGAGAGAGAGGGAGAGAGAGAGAGAGAGAGAGAGAGAGAGAGAGAGAGAGAGACCGTATTAACACAAATGTCTATTTTTGGAGAGTTCATGTCTTACACTGTGTGTGTGTGTGTGTGTGTGTGTGTGTGTGTGTTGTGTCAAGAAAGGAAAGGCTGAGTACCTTAACAGTCAGCTTTAACAGGAAGCAAAGGGAAATATGTAGTGGAGGAAAAGAAAAATGGGAAAATTATTGCAAAAGAATAATAATAATAATCAAATAAAATAATAAAAAATATATCATTTTTATATCTCTTTATATGAATATTTACCTCTCTCTCTCTCTCTCTTACCCACCCTCTGTTCTATCTATGTATGTTCACAGATATTCCTAAAACCATGGGATGGCTGCAGGGATAGACTGGCCATCGGGAGAACTGGGAAAAAGCATGTGCCGCATTTACAGATCCACAGTGTTACATGCGAACTGGAAATACATCATGGATAACATTGCCACCCACAATGGACAGCGAAGTGGGTGGTAATGAGCGTGAATGGATGTGAATCTAGAATAGATATCTAGATTTGTCTGTGAGAACAGACAAGTGGTTCTGGCAGAAATCATTTCCACGTGTGCTGACCTGTGCCCTAATGTAGGTCAGTACAGTATTCCTGGACTGTCAGTGTGGATGCACAGGTGATATAAGGATGATAGTTAAATGAGTAGAGCATGAACTGATCCCCAAAAAAGATTCTTTCTTGTAGATTTAAACAAGAAATATCACAGCATCTGTTAAAATGCTGAAGATCATCTAAAGTAGGATCCTAAACATCTCAGTCCAGAGTGGATCTCAAAAGACACAAGCTTAACTTTTGCCATTGCTCTCACAGTCCCCCAACGTAAACATCATCCGGTGTCTGTGCATGGCCTTCAAAAGCACAGTGCATCCAGACGACCCAAGAGTCTCAGAAGCCTTTTCCCCCCAAACAAACCTCATGACTCTTGCCAAAGTAGGTGTTACTAAGTTGTGACCATGTAGGTTTTCCAAGCCTTTGCTTCAGGCCCTTTTCCTTTGCTTGTATTTAAAACCAAAACTCAAAACTGTTCTGAAGGCAGCTTTACCTCTGAGACAGAACCGTCGAGCTTAAGAAAGGTGTGTCTGATTGTCAGAGCTTTATATGTGAATGTATTGCATGAAAGGTGTGCAATTCAGTTCAGTTTCTTTTCATATGGTGTTGGATTCTCAGAAAACTGCTGGGAGTTGCTTCTTCTAAGGCATCATTTCCTTTGGTTGCTTGCTTATTATTTACTAAGTAATGTGCGAGCAAACTTTCAAGAATGTTAACTATCGAACATGAGTGACAGTGTCTTCTGTTCTAATGCAGCAATGATGGATATGAAATGTGCCCATTAGTGGATTTCCAACCACATGACCATAGCAGCAATCGATCTAAATCAATAGTGCTCAAAATTTAAGTATATTACGGTAGTGTACCGCAAACATGTTCTTCAGTCATGTCCACAGCTTCTATCCAATCTTTTCTTTAATGCATGCCACTGTGGTAACTGGGGGAACATGTGACACTGGTACATGAAAACATCATGACGCTCTCCCTGCTGGCATGCTGTGAAGTGCCCTTCATGCAATGCATGAATATACAAGGCAGAGCAGATACGTGTTTCTAAAGCTCTGCCTACTGCTTGTTTTAATTGGTTAACCTCATTCAATGGCAGTTGTTCTGCCTCAGAGGTAGAGCTGCCTTCAGAACTGGATTGATGCATGGAGCATGCCGGTTAATTTCCCCATGCTGTTGTCTTTCTTCACCTTTCCCTCTACTCCTGATGCCAGGGCTCAGCAGCTGCTTGGTTTCAGCACCGGGAGCTGTCCACCCGCTGCGCTTCAGTCCTGCATGCAAACCAGTCAGAAAATAAATAATAGATATAATAATAAAACACGGACAATCCAAACCAAGTGTGGAAGACTTTGGCCTGCTGTTCATTCGTGTGTCTTGGAATGGCTTTTCATGACCCCTTTGGAAACTGGGTGGAGCTGAAGAGGGAGTCTATAAGTGAGGATCTGTGAAGGATCTATTTTCTATAGACGACTGGCCTTAGATGCCCTTATATGTTTTTCCTCCTCATGCAGCTCTGTGAGAGAACAATAACCTCTCTCATTGCTGTCGTCCATTTTCCTTTCTCGTCAGGGTGCATTTGAGGGATGTCGAGTTGGAAGCACCTAAAAGTTGCTTGAATTCCGTTCTAGCTCTTCAGACTGAGTCACATTGTGAGTCATACTGTTCCAGTGATCTGGGGCTGTGGGTTCGATCCCTGCTGAGATCATTGTCTGTACCATTATGTGATTCGAGTCCCTCACATCTAATAAATACAAATCACACAAATCAACAAATCATTGTTGTCAAGCTGAGAGAAACAGAAGCAGCATTAATAAGAAGAGTAAGAGTAAGAAGATTAGCGGAGCAATATTACAACTAGACAGTGTCGGTCCTGCTTCCCTGAAGCCCTTCTCATAAGGGGCCTCTTAGTTTTCATATGACCAGTGGGCCCTTGTAATTTACAGGTCCCTACATAGCATGTGTCCTGTGCATATAGGATGGGGAAGCTCTGAAAATGGCATGGATTATGAAATGTTGCGGCGTTCTGGAGTTCCACCAAAGTTCCATAGTGCAGTAGCAGCATTCCGGACTGACGTGGCATTGACAGAGACACCATTCTCCCTATTCCAGTCAGTGAAGCAGCTGTTGGGTTAAGATTGCTACAAAATCTTACTTTTTTAACTACATTATTTAGACTTCATTAATTAATGGAGCCAGTAATGAGTGAATAGGGCTTCAAAACGTTAATCTGGGAAGTGAAACTGCACCTAAAGTGAGCCTTGTTGGTGTTGATTTTTCGTGCTCATTGTCATCATGTGTTGAAATGTCAAGTAGTGTAGCATTAGCTGACCTGTAATTAATTTATCGGAAATCACTGATGGGGAATTGCATTGTTTGGAAACATATCTGCCTGGACGTTTTCGTGTAATTGGTCTCACAGGGTAATCCGTTTAAACGAGCCATTAGAGATAAATGAGGCCTTCACCCCTGTTATTCCTCATGAAGTCAGAGGGACTGGAACTCATGGGCTGTGTCTCGCACATTTCCATATCTGCATGGTTTTGGTGGTGAAAGCGTGGAGGATGAAAACAAACTGGTGCTGGAGAAGAGTAGCAGTAATGAGGCCTGTTCTGCAGTCGTGGCGTGTTGGAGAAGGTGTGGGATATCCTTTGTCTAGGCAGGGACAGATCATCTCTCTCTCTCTCTCTCTCTCTCTCTCTCTCTCTCTCTCTCTTCGGTGTGGGAAATTGCCTGGCAGTGCGGATTGGCTGGTTCCTAAGCCAGTTATCTTGCCACTTCACAGTGCTGCTACTTTGCCGGAGTTCAAAGCCCTGAGTGAGGAAGGACATTAATTAGCTGTGGCAGGCCGTTCTTCTGGGTGCTGTTGGTGAGGGTTACATACGGGTCTGTGCTGGGAAGCTACAGCTCGTCTACAGTCCTGCTAAGGATGTGTATGTATTTGAGATTCCCTGATAGTGGGTTAAATACAGCATTGCAGACGCACTCAGCACAGCTTGAGAGACCGCAAGACCTATAGGGCTGATGCCTGGAGCAGACAGCTCACAGAGACAGAAGGACAGAGAGCGAGAGAGAGGGAGAGAGAGAGAAAGAGAGAGAGAGAGAGAGAGAGAGAGAGAGAGAGAGACTTATATAAAGGGACAGACAGAGACATATAGAGAGAAGCATATAGAGACATACAGAGAGCTGGAGAGAGACATATGTAAAGTGAAAGACATACTGACATATATAGATACACACACACACAGACACACACAGACACACACACACACACACACACACACATATATACATATATAGATACGTTTATAGAGAGCAAGAGGGAAACATATAGAGAAAGAGACCTAAATCGAGAGCTAGAGGGAGACATGGATGGATAGACATACAGAGACTTAGCCCGTCTTTCTTTCTGTGTCTACATATTCTGATCAGCCATTACATTAATACCACCAGTCCAATCCTGTGTAATTGGCTGTCCTTCCTTGCAACACATTAGACAGGTTTTGAGCACTGCATACCAGGTGCACCTCACAGGACCTGCCTGATGTTTTGGAGATATTCTGACCCAGTCCTCAGGCTATGACAGGTTGGTTCTTCTCGCACTTTTCCACGTTCCTGCTTCAACACATCAAAATGAGGAAGTGACTGTTCATCTGACTGGTGTTGTTAATGGTGGTGGTGTTAATGTTATGGCAGATCAGTGAACAGCATATAGAGAGACAAAGACCTATATATATAACACACACACACACACACACACACACACACACACACACACACACACAGTCTCTCTCTCTCTCTCTCTCTCTCTCACCCACACACACACACACACACACACACTCACACACACACACACACACACACACACACACACACACACACACACACACCACACACACACACACACACACACACACAAAGTGAGGTAGCATCAGGGCTCCCTGCTCTTCTGACTCTGCTTCACGCGCCTGTTCCTTTGTCTGTGTGTGTGTGTGTGTGTGTGTGTGTGTGCGCGCGTGCAGGCTGAGCTGAGGATGTGAGAGGCATGATGCTGAGGCTCCCCTGCCTCTTCCTGCGCACGCTCTCTCTCTCTCTCTCTCTCTCTCTCTCTCTCTCTCTCTCTCTGTCTGCCCTCTTCTCTGCCCATCCTTGCTTTGCTCTCCATCGCTCCGCCTCATTGGTGCTGCCCCCATTCCTCTCTCTCTCTCTCTCTCTCTCTCTCTCTCTCTCTCTCTCTCTCTCTCTCTCTTCACACTCTCCTCCGTTGCTTTCCGTCTCCCCTGCTCGCGACCCATCGGCTTTTAACCCCCCCCTCTCCCGGCACCACCCCCCTCCAAAGATGATGAGCGCACAGGGGGGCTGGAGAAGTTTCCAGCGCGCGCTCTGAAAACGCACGAGAGAGAAAGAGTGTGAGAGCCTGGAGAAACGACCAGAAGACAGACCACTGTTGAAGAAAGATAGAGGAAGACCACCGGGATCCATAACAAGAAGAGCAAAAGTTTGAGAGAAGACAGCGTTCCAGCACTGGTGGGTTCCTCTCTGTTCCTCTGGGTTCCTCTCTCTTCCTCTGGGTTCCTCTCTCTTCTTCTGGGTTCCTCTCTCTTCTGCTGGGATCTTTTCTCTTCTGGTGGGTTCCTCTCAGTTTCTGCTGGGTTTGCATGTCTTGCCTTTGCTGCAAATGTCTGATTAGAACATCATGCATAGGATGAGACCCTCATCTCATCCTGATGCTCAGAGTGGAGGACACAAGTAACTGGTTGTGAAGACCCTGAGCGATAGCCAGCTAACCACTGTAGACTGCTTCTGAAGAGTTCTCTTGTCCTCAGCTCCTTTCTGGACACTTTGGTCCACTTGTTTTTTTGTCCAGTGGCAGCAGATTGGTGCTCCTCATACTTTCCAGCTTTGCAATGACAGCACTCTCCCAACTTTGTTTACAGTCCCTCCCCCTATAGTGAACTACAGAGAAGTGAAGTGGTGCTGAACTTCTCTGAACTGGAGAGGATGTCAGGTCACAGCTCTTTGTGCATTGTGCATTGTCTCCAGAAGCTCCTGTAAGCTCCATGATGTTTGTGCTGTAGGCTACCACAATGCTCTCAGAACATTTGCTGCTCCGTGGGGACTTATGGATCCCTGCAGTGGCAGGTGGGGGCAGATTTTTAGTTGGGCAGTTGTTTTTCTGTTGTTCTGGGAGTTGGCAACATGTCTGTGCATGATGGGAGAACTTTTGGAGAGCTTAGGGTTCATAGGACATCTTTGGATGTGGTGAAGGAGGGGGTATTGCTTTTGTTAGTTACTCTTAGAGGTTCTAAATGGCACCAATAGCCAACACTGTTTAGTAGTAGTTAGAACCAGTCTTTAAAGATGCACTATACAACAGGTTTTCCAGCGTAATGAAGAGCTATTTAACCAAAGAATCATGTAAGTCATTGATGAAGAACTAATCAAACATTGAGAAGGTTCTTCGAGATGGAGCTGTCAACTCCAAGGAACCTTTAAAGAACCCCCTTTTTAGGCATGTTCAAGATTTGTAGCAGCAGATTACCTGTTTTCCCATTTTCTAAGAACTGCATGTTGAGATGTTCTCCTACGCTTTCCAGGATCGAAGGTTTCACCTCAACCTTCAATCATAAACATCTTAAAGAGCAGTCCTAAACATTCCTAAAGTGCAGCATCAGGAGGCTTGGGCTTTGGTCGGTGGGTAAGGTCAGCTTCAGTGGAGGATAAAGGTTTGTGTAAATAAGGTTTGTTCACGCTTTGTGTCTCAGAGCCGTCCAGCCAGCCAGCCAGACTGCGATCTCTCAAATCTGTAACTCAATCCGCAGGATGTCAAGTGAAGTATTGTAGTTTGGCCGTGAGACAAAGTGCACTTTAGCGAGTGCTAATGGTCCATCTCCAGGGCAGCCGTGTAAGCACTGGTTTGCAGTGTGAGAGGAGGCCGACGTTATCTCAGAAGTTATCTCCGATCACAAACTTCAGGATCACTGCAGGATCACTGAGAGAACATTGGGTTTTGATACGATTGTGCTTTACATGAAGGTAACAAGCACTCTGCTGTAGATGTACAGGTATGTATACATTCATCAACCATAACATTATGACCACCTCCTTGTTTCTGCTCTTACTGTCCGTTTGATCAGCTCCTCTGACCATACAGGAGCACTTTCCATCGGTATCTCTGCAGACTTTATTCTCCTCCTATCGCCCTGATCTTCAATAGTCAGGAACCCACAGGACCACCACAGAGTGTAGTGTGTGTGGTGGGTCATTCCCAGCGCTGCAGTGACACTGACATGAAGGTGGTGTTTGAGTTTGTGCTGTATTGGTATGAGTGGCTCAGAAACAGCAGTGCTGCTGGAGTGCTTAAACACCTCACTGTCACCAATCACAAATATCCAGCCAACGGCGTCCTGAAGGACTAGAGGAAGACCAACACAAACTGTGCAGGAACAGATGATCTTCTGTCTCCGACTTTACATCTTCAAGGTGGAACAACTAGGTAGGAGAGTGAGAGGACACAGTGTTTAAGCACTCCAGCAGCACTGCTGTGTCTGATCCACTCATACCAGCACAACACACACTGACAAACCACCACCATGTCAGTGTCACGGCAGTGCTGAGAAGCACCCACCACCCTCATAATAAGAATGAAGAGAAACAGATGGACTATAGTCTGTAATTATTGAGGAACAAAGTTCTCCTGATCAAATGGACAGTGATGTAGAAACATGGAGGTGTTCATAATGTTATGGTTGGTTGGTGTATATACGCAGTCGTAGGTGCAGATAAAGACGCAAATGCAAGTGCGTGAGTCTGAGCATCTCCAAACAGATGTGATCAGGAACAGTCCTGCTTTCATAAGAGCGAACATCCACATCGTTCCAAGAGGAGACACAGGATGTGGTCCTCGTCATCTGAACACTAATATGGATCCAGAACTACACAGACACCCTTTCTGAAGATCTCAGATCTCTGCTGGACAGTTGGGTGCTGATTCGTGTCCTGTTATACTAGCATGGACCAGTATGACTTCTCAAGAGCTAGATTTGCTCATGCTCTCTTTGTTAGGAACTTTTTCGGCACGGTAGGAGAATTTCCAATCAACACGTCTGCAATCATTTAAGACAGATGGTTCAATTAGCAGTTATTCTGAGTAACTGCAGCGTGGCCACGTTACCTTTGTTTTGAGAGATAACTGAATTAGGAGCGATGGTGAGATATACGCTACGCTACAAGTTTTCGTTCATTACTGTTGTTGTCGACACACTCGGAATACTGGGATCCTCCTTAGGGGCTTGTTTTAAACGCTGCAGCACAAAACTTAAGCGTTATCAAGCGCGTTTGTGTCAAAGTTAAACCACCAGAAAATGATGTAATTAGCAGTTGCCGAGTGTTTGGATGAGGAACCGCTGCAGCAGTTTGAGGTGTTTTTCATGGCACGGCTCTTTTTTGTGTTTTTTTTTCTTTCAGTGCGTCTTTTACAATTCAGTTAAGTTTCCAAAGGCGTGAACTCATACGTTCAGCTTCCTTTTCTTCTTTATCGTTTTTGATCGGAATTGTGCTTTAGGAGATTACAGGTGTGGATTGTGTTCCACATTGTTTTATAGTTCTTTTGGCAGACTATTTTCTATTCTGAATATATAAACATACTGTTGATGCCGTGCACGAAGCTTGTATATCATACAAGCCGATATCATCGTTCATCCGTAGTTCACGAACATGTCTGAAATTCTTTGTGTCTTTAAAGATCTGCTTTACATTGCGTCAAACGTTCATGACGAGTGGACCGATACACAAACTCCAACATGACTCAATGTAAATATATAAAAAGCAGCTGCTAGATTGATATAAAGTGGTTTTTTTTCTGATATCAACAGTATTCATGTGTAACACATGCATGAATATTGTTCATGTCGCAGAAAGAAAACCCCGATATCTCCATGTTGGCTCTTACATCGGAATGCCTGGCTGATACTGATACCAATAAAGATTTATGAAAGCCAAGCGCAGATCTAAGCCACTTTTGGGTGGAATACTAGTTTAATTATACCATGTTATTACAACTGATGGTTATCATATCATGTATATTTGTTTAATACTGGTATTAGGAAACAATGCAATCAAAAACCAAGGATCCCACCAACTTCTTACTATATTAATAGTTAAAAAAAAAAAAAAAATCAGTCAATTAATGTGGAAAGAGCTCAATGTCTTCTGCAGCTTCCTTATTTATTAAAAAAATAAAAGGATACTTTTACATGTACTTTCATTACAAATGTTTAATGTACAGTAAAGTGTTTGTTGAACCAAAACCAGTCTATACAGCGATAATGAAAGGAATTGTGATATAATCTGAGAAGGTTATCGTACCATACCCTAGTAGAAGCTGAGTATATAATATATATATATATATATATATATATATATATGTATATAATATATATATATATATATATATATATATATATATATATACAATAGATACCCTTTGAAGCCCATTTGTAGCTAAAGAGACTAGGCCAAGGCTTAGGGATGGGCTACTTTGGACTAAAATAACAGGCTTATCAGGGGAGCTTGTTGAGCATGGGAGAGCGCCTCGCTCCTCCGGACTGCTCGGCACGGCAGAGAGATAGAGCAATGTGATTAAATTATGTAGGGATAGCCCTCAGTCACTGTGACCTGAGTTCCGGAAAAGCCCTCCCGCCTCAGATACCACTCAGCCTACCCTCGTACACTGCACTCATAACACTCCCAGTCAGATGGAGGGATGAAACGCTGAGCTGTCTGAATAACTCATTCCCAAATACAAAGGACCTTGTTTACTTTCAGGCTGAGGCTCGCATCGTGAATGCATGTAGATCGAGGTGCACACCGCAGCTGAATGTTCTGTTTTCTATGAAGATTTAGGAAGGTTTAGATTGGGTATAGAGCCCCCTGATTTTAGAAGGGAAAGGATGTGTCTTTAAATCATCTTTTGCGTTCACCTGCACTGCACGTGAATGGATGTTGCCTGCTGCTTGATGGAAACATATGGCCCATGCAGCCCACGGTGCGCATGAGAGAGAGGAGCTTGAATGGTTAGACAAGGACTGTCCTGACTTAGACTGACATGCGGACAGCCATAACTGATGCCCATTCTAATGGACGCTTCAGACACTGGACACCTTACTATATTTTCAGAGTCTTACTATTTGTTTTAAGGGGCCTGTTAGTCAGTTAATATTGAGATTCATTATTTAGTCATTTATGCACAGAAAATGCACAGCATAACATTGCTGTTTTTTATAATATTGATGTATTTGAGTATGATTTTGGACTCTATATACCATATATTTGGATTTTATATATTATATAAGTAATCCACACATCTCTCGCACTATAATTGAGAATGTAATTGCTGTTTATAGCACCTGCCATCTGTGATCAGTTTGGCAAACAGCACACTGATGAAAACATGATGTGGTTTGAACCAAACAAGCCTCCCAAGTATTTTTTGGAATACACTCATCGTCAAAGTAGCTGCACTCAGGAGGAATCAGGTGACCAGAATGAAAATTGTTGGGTAGGTTTGACAGGTTTCAGGTTTCACACTCTGCCACCCATGTGACATTAAGCAAGGACAGGCAATATCACTGTATACCTGACATACGACTATATAAGGTCGTCGCATTGTGCATGCTTTCATTTCCGACTCATGCTGTTGTGTTGGTAGCATCCTTTGCAAGTGAAGTACATCTTGGAAAAGAGTTCATAAGCACTGTTGCATCGCTGGGCTCCGTGAAGTGGAATGGTCTTATTGATGTTTTGTGCACCATATCGGTTGTGTGGATCCTACCATTGCACATTGTTGATAGCAGCGGATAGAAGGAGGCATGCACCAGTGACACGAAACATCTGGGAGATCTACAGCAACCCTGAAGAGGGAGAATTGATGGATTGTCCAACAAGCACAGAGTGACCGAACAGCTATGATTGTGGTCATTCAGTGAGCAGTGATGCCCTCCATGAATCATCCTGTTAGTGTCAGCACCATTGGCAGATCTCTGCACCATACAGGACTACATGCATGGAGACTGCTATGATCACTGCCCTTAACATCACATCAATGGAAACATCAATGGTCAAATGGTCTCGATTCAGACTTTCATGGAGTCATTCAGAATGGCAGCGGGTCATCTATAGTGAGGAGTCCCACATTTGCAGGAACTGACTGAGAATTTTCAAATTGCATGGGAGGGATTATTGTAGGTCACCATTATGAACCACAACTCCATGCTGAGACGTCTGGCATGTTGCACTATGTGTTCTGTATGTGTGGCTGGGATTTTTTTTGATGAGTGTATGTATATATTTGCATTTTACTGTAATGCATATTACATTTTACATTTTACATTTTACATTTTACATTGCAAGATGTTCGATTAATCTGTGGATTAAACACGTTTTTGATTCATATGTAAACTCTTGAGCCTTGAGATTCATTATGGGGAGGCTTAGCTGCTGCCCTGTGTTAACTAACCCTGCAGTGCGGAGGCCGTACTTCAGCCTAGCTAGTTCCCACTGTCGTCTGCATCAAATGCATGCATCAAAATAGTGCTATATTACAGCCACCAAGAAGGAGATTAAAACAATATATCAAGGACCTCAATACACACAAACCAGCAACTACAAAACACTTTTGATAAAAAAAATAATCTCATTTAAGCTCTTAAAAATAAAGGTGCTTCAACTTTAAAATCTCAAAGAACCTTTTAGTTTTATGTGTACTCCCATTTAGAAACATGGTTCTATACGGAAGCAATAATGGCTACTCAGCGGCACTGCGAAAAGAGCCATTTGTAGTGCCTTTATTTACTGTAGTGTAAAGTGAGTGTGTGGAACTTCAGGTGTTTAGGATGAAGCTGGAGAAAGATCGGTCAGATTGCTGTGTCAGTGTGACTGATTTGATTTACCTTCCTGAGTGACCATCATTGCCATCAGTAACGTTGAAGAGTTTGTCTTTCTGAGTATTTTCGTGACTAAATCAGTGAAACGCTTGCAATAAGGGAGGCTAAATCCCCCCCAAATCAAATGACGGAGTGTCAATATTTACTGTTCCGTTGGGAGGGAGCGGGTTACTCCTGGAACGGCTGCTGCTCAGGCGCCGATGCTTATCGGCCACCGGGCGTGAAGGCCGTTTGAGTGATTGAGTTCATGCGTGCAATGTGTGCTGCTTAAAATTTCTCCTCTATTCGCTCTCCCTCAACAGGAGAGACCTGTCCACTCCCCGCCATTCACGGAGGCAAAACATGATCTATATCCACACAGCAGGGGCAATTAAAAATCAATCTGGACTTGGGTGCAGGGCTGGAAATGGGAAGTGCAGAGTGCGGAGAAGAGGGTGATTAATGCTGCTCTCACCTTGTGCCATAACAAGCCCCCACAGGCATTCATCTCACGGCCTGGCTCACCTGCGCCGGCCGCTGCCACTGTCGCAATCACACAGTGTCAGAAAACAGTGGGATTTGCATGAGTTATCCGCTCTGTGGCCATGTGATAGCACAGCGCTGAGGGGCGGGCCAAACTCCCAGCCAGCTCCCAAAGAAGCTGCTCGCACAACTGGCCTTACTTGTCCTTGTTTGGCGTCCCTATATGTGGTGGGAGGATTGGGGATTACCAGTGCGTTCTATAGGGATGGGCTTCTTTTCGGTCAGGCTTATTAGAGCACCGTTCAGTACTAGGATGTCTGCCAGTGGGACTTCATTTTCCGCTGTGTGCTTTTATGCGAGCGTCCACCTCTTAAAGCTGTAGATCAGAGAAAAATCGAATTTATGCAGTTTCCTCTCATCCCACCTGTCAGTTTGCCAAAAATATGTTTGTTGTCCAAAGTTTGCTTCTGTGGTTTCGCAATGCTATGATGCTTATACAATGAAAGCGTACACCTGCAATAGTTGCACCCAGAAGGAAGCGTGGGATTGCAATTTTCTTGGAAGATAAAGGTCACCAGGAACAATAAACGATAAAAATTGTAGACTGATATGAGCAATGTTTATTGATCTACACTTACAGAAGTCTCTCGGTACTGTGTTGGGTTTAACGCAACATGCCAGATGTTTTGTATTGCTATTGGAGTGTTGCACATCCAGTAGCATCCCACACCTTTTCAGTCTGGGTTTGGTCTGGCGATGTGACTGTTGGAATATTGCACACTCAGACTGGTTGGTCGTCTCCCCCAAGACAAAGTGGGACTCAACACTGAAGATGAGCCGCTGTCATTCTGCGTGACTGTCATGACATCACTGCAGTCTTTGGCAACATTGATGAGGTATCATATGTCACAGTTATCATAACTGTCCATTTGCCAATGGTGTAGGATGACTCATGGAGGGCATCACTGCTCACTGAATCTCTGCATTTGTGGTTGTTGGGCTGCTATGTGCATGTCGAACAATCCATTCATTCACTCTCTCCGTGCTTCTCCGTGGTCTTCCAGATTCTTAATGTCGCTGGTGCATGTCTTCTTCTATGCACTGCCGCCAACAGCATTCTACATTAATATCTGCTTGAGCAATATGCTGTGCAATAAGACCATCTCGCTTCCAAGAACCTAACCATGTGACCTTTCTCAAACTTTCCCAAATGCTCAATTTGCTTTCAGCTTCTCTGCAATGCATATTTCGCTTTTAAAGAAAGCGACTATCTATCTATCTATCTATCTATCTATCTATCTATCTATCTATCTAGCTATCTAGCTGTCTGTCTGCCTGCCTGCCTGCCTGCCTGCCTGCCTGCCTGCCTGCCTGTCGGTCGGTCGGTCTGTCGGTCGGTTGGTCGGTCAGTCGGTCGGTTGGTCGGTCAGTCGGTCTACTAATATTAAGTAATGGTAACCTAAACAAGCTGTTCTGTAAGTAATTTTGAGCAAAAATGATGGCGAGTGAGCTAAATCGTAATCTTTGTCAAATTAAAGTCTATATTATTGCCCATATTTGCCAATATTTCATTTCACATCAAAATAAAATTTTCTAATCATAAATAATGGAATGGTATGTTTGGTGTTTTACATTCACCTTAAGTGATGCCCCAATAAGTTAATGGTGCAACCACCAGAATGTAAATACTGGGTCATTTAAGGTGGAATGGAATATTTCAATATGAAGCCATCATGAAGTTAATGCTTGTTTCTTCTCTGAAGCCACTTCAACTGAGGATTAAATGCCCATCTCGCCTTAGACTAATCAGCCATAACATTAAAACCTAACTGCCTAATATTGTGTAAGATCGGATCATCTTTTATTAATCCCTCAGTGGGGAAATTTGCAATGTTTATCTGTAAGTGTAGCTCTCCCTCATACCACTTTCTTAGCTCTGACCTGTCGAGGCATGGACTCAACAAGACCTTTGAAGGTGTCCTGTAGTTTCAGGGACTGTTAGAAACAGATCATTCAAGTCCTGCAATTTGCAATGTGGGGTCTCCATGACCCCATCACTGGTTCACCGATTGGTCACTTTTGGTAGGTGCTGCCCACAAGACCTGCCTGATGTTTTGCCGAGGTTCTGACACAGTCGTCCATCAAAGTTTGACCCTTGTCATAGTGGCTCAGGTTCTTATACTCACTCATAAGAACCTGTTTAAGGCTTCTTAATAAGCTGATGTTGGATTGAGAAGTATGCAATGCTTTGGATGAAGTATAAGCTTACTTCTTAGCTGTGTACAAACCTAACGAGGAAGCTCCAGACACTACATGGGTGGCGAGAAGGGAAATTGGGTTTCAGTTTCTGAAGAAGCAATGATTTAAGAGGACAGAACCATTTTAAGGAAGGAGGCCGTCTGGAGGATTTTTCAGATCCAGAGCTGATGCCCTCAATTGGGAGCACACAACCCTGGTGAAAAAGTCATGTGACCCACAGCCCCCATTATCAGCACACCATGAGCATGGCATGCAGCCATCAGCTCCTCTCCTGCCAGGCTCACACATACTGACATCTGTCATTAGCACTCAACTCAGACGCTGCCACATTCATCTTCATCTGGGACGCAGAAGCGGAGATGGGCTGAATTTACCTTATATCTCTTATTTTAGCTCCCACACTTGCCTCCTTTTCCTCTTCCATCCATCCACATCCCTCTGGAGGGGAGGAAGACAGTTGCGTGAAGCCATGAAGACATCACGGAAGTCTTTAGAAATGCTAATGTGAGAGTCCCAGCTGGATTTTTAACCTCCTTGTTTTGGTGTCGGTGACATTTGTGGTATGTTTCAGTGCAACGGGAAGAGAAATAAAAAATAAAACCCCAGCAAAGTGGGGAAAGAGATAAAATGGAGCACAGGCAAAAATAATCCTCCCCAAGCAGGGCTGAGGAAAGCGGCACGATATTGGAAAATGATTACAAAACACACATCCATTATTCATCAGGCATATTGGTGAGGGCGCGTGCCTCTTATTTATGCCTGCTCTTTAAATCAGATTTGTCGGTTTTGATCACTGTAAAATCTCCCAGTCACACGACTGCAATATTGGCCGAATATTACACTGTCTAATGGATAATTGATAATGGCAAGTGACACCGGTATGGGCTGAATGTGCTGGTAGTGGGTGTGGGTGGCAGCGTGAATGTACCACTGCTGGAAATTCCGTATTTCGTAAAACAACCAAAGTACTGCAAGAAATTGTGGACAGAAATATCGTAATATCGCTGAATGTGAAACCGTGGAGACTGTAACGAAGCAGAAAGCTTAACCTCATATCTCATTTCCGATCTTATAGACGATAGCCACTCAGAAACTGGAAAAATGGACAATTACAGAACCCAGATGTCCCGCTGATTGCTGAGAATGATTGTTGAGTAATATTAAGTCTTACAGGGATTGGCATAGATGCTGCTGTTTTCCAGCAATTGCGGCTGCTGGATATTGTAAGAGGAGCCTTTTTTCTTTCAAATATGATGCGTTCATGCTGCGGAGGCATCAAGCAAGGCCTAGATCAATAACGTAAATGCCATATGTGGAGTTGGAGTCTTTGTCTGGCTGAGGTGAAACGGCAATATTTTGGATCTAACTCCCAGCATTCAGACGAATGAAATGCTCAGAATGGTGACATATTTCAGGCAACAATTGGAGCGCACTTATTGTTGATTGCATCTCTTTTCATCACGTCAAAACTTTTTTTGTTGTGATGAGAATCCTCGTCTAGGTAGGAGCAGGATTACTTTTAGATATTGATTTGTGTCTGCTCTTTCTGCTTTTCGTTTGCCTTTCAGAGCAGCCTGACAGCTGCATTTTGACATTTGTTAAAGTGACTCATTTGCCGCCCGCACTGTTTCGCAGGGTAACCTCAATCACCAGGCTTTGGCTGCGGATGAGATAAAACCCATTCAGTCTCAGAGTTTCAGTAGGACTCGCGGAAATCCCTCGGTGTCAACCTACTTCTGTAGCTGTATAGATAGTGTACAGATGTGATGAGTCAGTGTTTAATACCTGAGCCTCATTTTTAAATAATTCAATATTTTACATGTAAAGGAATCTGCTTATTTCAATGTTTCTGAGAATGTATGTTGTAATGGTGTGTGTTTGTGGGCTGTGTATGTATAATACACTATACTCTCCTAAATAAGCACTTCGTAATGAAATCTGCAGTTGCTCAGTGTTTTTCTGGTCACTGATGAGCTGCTCGATACTCATAAAAGCGTATTTTATATTGTGGCAACAAAATGTATCACAATACGCTAAAATATTGTCATATCGCCCACCACCACTGTGTGTCTTTATGCTGGTGTGGTGAGGTTTGGTATGTGTGGATGGGTGTGTGATTGTATAATGGATGGGTGGATGTGCACAGTGATCTGAAAACTGTCGCACTTTGAACACACACACACACACACACACACACACACACACACACACACACACACACACACACACACACACACACACACACACTAGGGCAGCCTTATCTGTGAGTCTGGGGAGCAGCTGGGTTAGGTGCCAGTTCAGTCATGTCTTACCAGTTTAGGGTCAAATTAGGGGTCAAACAGGTTAAAATTGAACCGGCATCCTTCCAGTCACAAGGTTAGTTCCCTAACCACTAGATCTTGGCTGCCCCTGCCATGCCAAAAGTGAAAAGAAAGGAACTCGTTATCTTGTCCACGGACTTCTGCCATGCTCCATGGTAGCTAAACAAACACTGCACTGACCTGTGGGAAATGCACATGGCCCTCCTGCATTCCATGTGGATATAATTTCTATTGCTTGTCTGTTCGCATGAGCAAAATCGTTACGCACCCACTGCACTCTCCACTGTGGGTGGTAATACCTACGGGTGTGGACGTTCCCAAGGCGCTGATCATAAGATACTGCTATCCCATAATGATGGCATGTAAATATATAGGGAGTATTGACGTGTAGGGAGATTTAAAACGATGCCATCTCACCTGAAAGAATCCTGCATTAAGGAGTGGGAAAAACCTTCTCCCGTTGGAGCTCCATGGATGGTAGATGGTTATAGGAAACGTGTTATTGAGATTATTTCAGAAGGGAATACCAGCCAATTATATTACCTCCATCCCTCAATGTTGTACAGATAAAGATCAAACGTTCATACGTTTAAATATATTACAGACAAAGGTTTTAAGGTTTCTATGTCTCTCGGCTGGCCTGGGAACGCCTTGGGGTCCCTCCCGGGGAGCTGGCTGAGAAGTCGGGGGAGAGGGAGGTCTGGGCATCCCTGCTTAGGCTGCTGCCCCCGCGACCCGGCCCCGGATAAGCGGAAGGAAGATGGACGGATAGACGGTTTTAATAGGTCTCCTAGTTTTTCACACGACAGCATATGTGCGTGTGCATGGTCTGGCTGTGCATGTCTGTCTATGTGTGTATGTATGTCTCCTGAGGCTGAGTGCATGTAAGTATGAATGTATGTGTGTGTGCATGTGTGTGTATGAGTGTGGGAGTTTCAGTGGGTGTGGCTATAGTAATGTGTGTGTAAGTATGTCTGGTAAGGGTTTATGGGTGTGTGTGAATGATGAGGTGCGGTGGGGTGTATGTGCATATATTTGGCAGGGGCATGTGCTGTGCATGTGTGTATGTGATGTGTGTTTTGAGTCTGTGTGTGTTGTGCTGATGTTCCTGGCTGCCCTAAATGACCTGCAGTGTCCAGACAGAAAGGTGTAAGCAGGTGCACTGTCATAAGGGCAGCTAATGAATCAGTTTATCACTTCCCCTCAAGGGCAGAGAGGGCCTGTGTTCTGCCCTCCACCACTGAGTCAGCGCTCATTACTACAGACCTGCACACACACGCACGCACACACACACACACACACACACACACACGCATGCACAAAAAACACCCCAAAAAAGGGGAGACATCTGCACCTCCTACACTTCAGCCAGATACTCTATATCCTGGAATAGATGAGGCAAAGGTTATCAAACCGTAACCGTGTCATTCTACGAACTGTGTGCCATTTGGGTCCAAAATGTTTGATACGAGGCTAAAAAACATGTTTATAGAGCTTAAAACCAAAAAATCAAGCACTCTTTGTTATACGGAATGTGAGAAAGTGCTATTTCCTAAAGAGTGTCACTTTATTTTCATTGTTTTTCAGCAGTACATGGCCAATATCACATGTCTGTGTTGACCAACATGACATTTTACCACGTTTTTACTCTGTGTTCTGTAGAAACCGTTAACAGACATTAAAAGTGCAGGTCTTGTAACAAAGGCAACATTGCAACAGGAGCTACCAAATGCATGAAAATGAAAATGCATGGCATTATTATCCAAATGATAAGTGTGAACATCCAAAAGCTCTGTGCAAACTCTCTGTGTCCCTTTTGGAGACTAACAGTCATGTCATTTTGATGCACTAAAACGAACAGAGTTAGCTGCTTGGCTCGGAGCCGTATCCAGGCCTCCAGTTAAGCAGGTTTTTGTTTTAGCTCCGTGTGCTCCTCCACTTACTGACACCAGAATAACTCTGAGCTGGGAGTGTGTATGGAAAAGTTACTCTCGAAAATAAGTTATCAAAGCTGTATTTTATTTTTGGCAGCTGTGCACCATCCCTCAAAGCTAACCCCATGAGTACCACCACATTAAACATCACAGTAGCCTACAAATACTTCAGAAAGCTGTGAAATAATTTAGGGTACTATTTATGGCAGCAATTTACATATATGCTAGGGGATTCAATCTTTTTGGCTTTTAAAAATGATTTTACATAAAGGTAGTTGAAGCTGTTGAAGATTTCGTATCTAATGGTAAGTGTTAATGGCAATGTGATTATATAATTCTGTTATATCTTGAAAATGATTTTAATGATAGTTTCTATTTGATATAGAACCATTTGAAAGGTTTTGTAGATGCCAACAATAGGGGTGGGTAATATGATGATATTGTATCATATTGTGATAGATTTGGTTACCATACATAATATACTTTTCTGAGCATATTGTCAGTGCAATGTATACATATGCAATAGTCATATCCCAGGATGTGCAAAATCACATAATGCTAATTAAACCACACATGGTAGGAATAACATTTACAGGACCCAGTAACCTGTAACCTGACCACCACAACACAACCCGACTAAGTGCAATAATAATGTGCAATACCTCTCCTACTGTACTTTTCATATTCTCTCTATATTATATATTCTCTATATTTTCTATGTTATTTTATTACTATATTATTATTTTCTTCTCTGTCTGTCCTTGTATTGATCCTGGAGTCTATCATCTATCTAGGGCTGGACGATATATCAATATTTATATTATTATTGGGATATAAACATAGAAAGATACATAAAAAGTGCAAGATATGGGCTGAGGCATTATTGTTTTAAACTGTTTTGATCTCGCGGAAAAACCTTTTTCTGTTCCTTTGCTTTGCTCCGCCCCCTGTTCTCTGCTGTGGAGAGCTCACACTATTTAAATGTATGTTTGAATACAGTAAAAAAGACAGCAAGATTTCATGGTGTCCTTATTTTTTCATTGTATCGTTCACACCATATGTAGTGTTGTATATCGAATATTGCCATTCAGCTAAATTATATCGGGATATAATTTTTTCTTCACATTGCCCATCCTTAATGCATGTCATGCAATATTGTGCTTGAACTCAGTCTCTACAACATATCATATCAACCAAATGCAGATTATATCTGCAGAATATCCTTAATATCCAGAATATCCAGAGGGCCTTGTTAATATCATGAGATGTTGGATCAATAACATCTGGATAAATGTGGTGAAAATTCATGCATTTTAAAATATTGAATTATTTACTGCAGAACAACAAAATCTTATAATGTAGGTTTTTTTCCAGTATGGTGTATCTTCGAATGCAGACTGACTAACGTCTCTGACCATTGAGCTCCCGGTGCCTTTTAAACAGTGTGTTTGTGTGTGTGTGTGTGTGTGTGTGTGTGTGTAGTAGTACACACTGTGCACTGATAATGGTTATTGTTTGTCAACTACTATAGTGTAATAACTCATTTATAGAGTGGTAAATGCACAGTGATTGGGTTTTCTATAGTGTGAGTCCTCGGAGACAGAGCAGGTCTACCGAGATTAAAACAGCTGTTTCCAAAATTGATATAGTTCCAGATATTATCTTGTTATGTTCCAATATGAACCCACATTGAAGAACCTCAACTCTTTTTCCTGCTCCTCATGTCTGCCATGGCTAAGAAAATGACCATTATTGGCATGTTGAGGGCAACAGATGGCTCTGTGAACACCATGGTTTAAGCTAAGACTCCGATATCCAATCTATTATAATCTGCAGATACGTGGAATGGGATCAGGTCATTACTCACCTTTGCTGTATCACCCACCCTTAGGCCCACCCTAATTTATTCATTTTAAACACCCTGTAATCAGTCAGGTCTAATTAAGCATCCAAATGGATTTTTGATGTATCACGGGTCCATATAGAACAATTACCTTTACTAAATAACCCTTGAAAACATCCTATTTTGAGAATGTACTGTATAATGACAACGTCTGAAGCATCCATAATCATAACCAAACACAATTCCAGATGATTTTTTTTGTGGTTTGGATGAATTAAGGCCTTTTTTGAGTTTTAACAGAATATAACCCCTATATGCCATAATCTCCTATCATGAATTGTTTTAATAGATTGTATGATGTATGGCAGTTTCAGTGCCCCGTTTTGTTCATATTATGCAGGCCTAACCTACATACAGCCACGCAGGAACCACAGGTCCCACATTTCAGCAGAGCATACACACACAAAGCAAATACCAAACACCAAAATAAGCACACGGCAGACGCGAGAGGCGAAAGCGAGACCCAGCGGTGCATCGTCAGCGTTTTATTCCTTAGCAGGGTGAGCCCCCCAGGTGCAGGGCGGAATTGCCCTACTTACAGGAGCTACCTCTGTCCTCCATCACCGTCCCACTGCATATCCTCCACCTCCGCTCTGCCTCAACCCGAGCCCGCTACATACCCTGTAGCCCCAAAACAAGGTTAATTCAGCCTGTGTGAAATAATACTGAAATCCAAAGTTAATATTTGCGAGATGCACCTGGAGCATCTCAGTCCCGGAAATATAACCAAGGTCTTGAAAATAATTGGACATTAGATGTTTTCCGATTCATGTGTTGCTGAAGTGTTTGTGCCACGATCCCTTATCCACTCTGTATGCGCGCAGTGGAAGGTGCTGCCCTGCTCTGCTCTGACCCAGTTTTTTACTGCTGCCCAGCGTTTTCTGCTCCGTGCAGTTCCAAAATAGCTCAGTATAGCAAAGCGTGGCGAGCTGGTTTCCGTCTTGCGTAACAGGACTAATCATTCCTCTGCCCAGGCTGCGCTGCGTTGAGAAATTGCATGCTGAGTGAAAAGTTTATGGACAAAATGGCAGAAGCACAAACATAAATGGGCAGTTAATTGTGCAGAGAGAGTTTTGAGAAGGAAATAATTGTTGCGGCGGCACATTTCCGAGCCAGGAAAGTGCCGTTTGGTGTGAAGAGGAGATACGGAATCTCCCTTTTGTACAGTTTGACATTATAAGTAATGTTGGCATTTAAGAGCCCATTACTTTTTGGCACATATTTGCGAGAGCCCCGAGCCAGCTCTGTTAAGAGGACGGCTTTGTGAATACTGGTGTGAATTTCAAATAATTATGGGTGTTTTTGCTTTTGGCTATTGATTCCAATGCACTGACCAGCTTTGTAGACCACTGTTAAACATAAAGGTGCCAAAAAGGGGTTATTTGGACTTGGATATTTGGTAATTTGCCATTGAATAACTGCTTTTGTTGCCTAAAGAAGCTTTCAAACATTTCAGTAAATAACTTGAATTTGAAGTTTAAACCTTTTTAATGTTGCCAGAAGAGTCACTATTACTCCCCTAAAACCCTTTTAGCCGATGGCCTTCAACAAGATGTTATGAAAGGAGTCGTGTGAAGAGGCATGGGCAACGCTTTATGTCACCTTAGGTTACATTTTATGGACAAAAGTTCTTGGGCACTTGCTCATTGTTTCAAGGTTTCAATCAAAGCAAGACTATTAGAGTTGATCCTGCATTTGTTGGAGTCTCTACTGTCCAGGGAATGCTTTCTACCTCATTTTTGGAACATTGCTGTGAGGATTTCATTGTAAACAGTGACAAGAGCTTCAGTGAGGTCAGGAAGTTGGATGACCGCCACCCCACCCCTGCTCCTCAACTCATGTCAAAAGTATAGGATGGAGCACCATCATTCCAGAGGACACAGTTTCCCATGTCTGAATTAATGTTTATCTGAGTTTTTTTCTATTTTCTGGCAATGCCTCTCTACAGGGACTAGACAAGGTGTGTGTGCATTTGCACATCTGTGTCAGCAATGGATGCAACTTAAAGGAACTGAACGCATTCATTGAATCATTTTCCCATAGTATATCTACTAAATTCACATTAAACATCACCTTAACCCTGCCCTAAACATCACCTTAACCCTACCCTAACCACCTTAACCCTACCCTAACCACCTTAACCCTACCTTAACATCACCTTAACCCTACCCTAACCACCTTAACCCTACCCTAACATCACCATAACCCTACCCTAAACATCACCTTAACCCTACCCTAACCACCTTAACCCTACCCTAACATCACCATAAACCTACCCTAAACATCACCATAACCCTACCCTAACATCACCATAAACCTACCCTAAACATCACCTTAACCCTACCCTAACCACCTTAACCCTACCCTAACATCACCATAAACCTACCCTAACATCACCATAAACCTACCCTAACATCACCTTAACCCTGCCCTAAACATCACCTTAACCCTACCCTAACATCACCATAACCCTACCCTAACATCACCTTAACCCTACCCTAAACATCACCTTAACCCTACCCTAACATCACCATAAACCTACCCTAAACATCACCTTAACCCTACCCTTACCACCTTAACCCTACCCTAACATCACCTTAACCCTACCCTAACATCACCATAAACCTACCCTAACATCACCATAAACCTACCCTAACATCACCATAAACCTACCCTAACATCACCTTAACCCTGCCCTAAACATCATCTTAACCCTACCCTAACATCACCATAACCCTACCCTAACCACCTTAACCCTACCCTAAACATCACCTTAACCCTACCCTAACCACCTTAACCCTACCCTAACATCATCTTAACCCTACCCTAACATCACCTTAACCCTGCCCTAAACATCATCTTAACCCTACCCTAACATCACCTTAACCCTACCCTAACCACCTTAACCCTACCTTAACCACCTTAACCCTACCCTAACATCACCATAAACCTACCCTAACATCACCATAAACCTACCCTAACATCACCTTAACCCTGCCCTAAACATCATCTTAACCCTACCCTAACCACCTTAACCCTACCCTAACATCACCATAACCCTACCCTAAACATCACCTTAACCCTACCCTAACATAACCTTAACCCTACCCTAACCACCTTAACCCTACCCTAACATCATCTTAACCCTACCCTAACATCCCCTTAACCCTGCCCTAAACATCACCTTAACCCTGCCCTAAACATCATCTTAACCCTACCCTAACCACCTTAACCCTACCCTAACATCACCATAACCCTACCCTAACATAACCTTAACCCTACCCTAACCACCTTAACCCTACCCTAACCACCTTAACCCTACCCTAACATCACCTTAACCCTACCCTAACATCACCTTAACCCTACCCTAACATCACCATAAACCTACCCTAAACATCACCATAACCCTACCCTAAAATAACCTTAACCCTACCCTAACATCACCATAACCCTACCCTAACATCACCATAAACCTACCCTAACATCACCATAACCCTACCCTAAAATAACCTTAACCCTACCCTAACATCACTCTCACCTCAGTCATAATTTCAATCAGTGTTGAAAATAAGATGGAGCTCCTTCAACAATTTAAATGTGTAGATACTCTATAGGGGACTAAAAGGTACTTTTACTGTGTTATTAATTTATTTGTTTGTTTTTATTTTATTTTTATTTATGCACAGCGGATCAAACACAATAGATATTGGAATACAGAAGAAGAATAAACATAATAAAACATTGAAAATAATAAACAAAGTAGTGAAGTGAAAAAAACCCCAAGGAGCTTCTAGGTTTGACATATTACATACAGTTTGGATTTAGACCAGGAGAAGGAACATACAAAAACAAATAAACAAATTAATAAAAAATGCTCATATTTTTCTTTTTTTCACACCTGACTTTAGTGTGAATGGGCTACTCTGCTGTAAGATGAATAGGTGGACATACACAAATGCTGGCTTTTGGCACATCCCAGAGAACTGAATTGCAAACCGGCACCTTAGTTTTCTTACCATCACTGTCGCACAACAACCTTCAAAAATACAAAATGGGAGATTTACAGAGGAAATAAAAAAAAACTCTTTCCTTGCAGTGGAAGTTAGTTACGGTCTGTTCTTCTTGAAAATTTGAAACAATATAACGAACAGCTGCAAGACTCACATTGTATCAACACATGAAAAATGGGAAATGTGGAGATACAAGATGTTTGCATATCAGCAGTGGTGCTGTGTGTAGAATTGGGGAGTGAATGGATCATTTTGACACTGGCACAATGCTCTCACTTAAAATGTTTTCATTATATGAGCTCTTTAAAGTTAAAGAACATCTAGGCAATATATAAAAGTTACTATACAAATGAAAGAACACATCGAAGTCAAGAAGAATTAAAGCAGAGTAAAGACCTGTGCGGACAGGATATCTTCTCTAACTGCATTGAAATATAAACCATCACATGTTTACATGCCATTACACATTTGTCTCTCTCAGCTTTCTGCTACAGTCTACAGATGTTCTAAATGAATCTTTCATGCAGCTTTCAGGGGTCCGCACAGAGCACGGTTGAACAATATTGCTCTTCTTTGTCCTTTTGCTGCTCTCTAAGCCCCCTTCACTAATGGCAGCTGCTGTATCTGTTAAAACCATTTCTGCTAGTTTCAGTTGCTCTGTAGTCACGCTCGTGGCGAGACATCCCCACCCCTAGTCTCTCGGTCCCCGTCGTTCCCCTGGCCATTGCTGTGTGTGACACAGCTCTGGCTGGCTGAGGGGCTGATTTTAAGCGTGAAGGGCACTACAGTCTGACATGCCTGCTAGGAGCTCCTCGCTGCCCTGCAGGCTCATCTGCCCCCACTTGCCCTGCTCCAGCTGCCTGAGCGGCTCAGGCTCTGCGGGCGATGCACCAGGGCTCAGAGCCTCATGCTGGGCTGCCCGTGTGCTGTGGCCTCACTTGTGGCATGTGAATGCAAATGAAACATCAATGTACAATTAGTGAAGGCAACGTAATAGAGAATTTATAGATTGTCGCTGTTCACTGAAAATCGTGCATCTTCCTGCATGTCCCTTTTTAGTTTTCTCCATCATTTGAACCCAGTACCTGCTCTGTACAGTATGTAAATAATGTAAATAATCTGCCTCCATCTTGCCCTATCCCCTGCCTCCTCTACTGTTACACCATCTGTCTCCATGTCCACCTTCACTACATCCAAAAACCTTGTCTGAGGTCTTCCTCTTCTCCTTCTGCCCGGCAGCTCCATCTCCAACATTCTTCGTCCGATATATCCACTATTCCTCCTCAACACATGCCCAAACCATCTCACCCTGGCCTCTCTGGCTTTATCCCCAAACTGCTCCACCTTCACTGTCCCTCTGATCTGCTCATTTCTAATCTTGTCCATCCTCGTCACTCCCAACGAAAATCTCAGCATCTTCATCTCCACCATCTCCAGCTCAGCCTCCTGTCTTTCAGACAGAGCCACCGTCTCCAAACCAAACATCATAGCAGGTCTCACTACTGTCTTGTAAACCTTCCCTTTCACTCTGGCTGCTCTCCTCCTGTCACACATCAGCTCTGTATATAATAAGAGAGTGTTTAGTGTAGAAACTCCAGACCCCATTAGAACAGATGCAGGTAAACAGAAATACAGAGGATAAGAACCAAGCTTGGTTCCAGATTTCTCCTGGTCGCCCCCAGCCAGCGCCTGGATGTGTTCAGTTCCATCAGCAGCGCACCTGATTTAACATCACTAAGATTTACCAAACCAGGTGTTGATGAGAACTATAAATAATACTAGACTCCCATGAGCAGAGCTTTGGAGATGTTTAATGAACACGGTGATGGAAAACCTCGACTTTCTGTAGGTTATTAGTGTTTATTCTAATATTAGTGTTTTACTGAGGAAATTTACTCTCACTGCCCAGATAAGAGATTTAGGAGATTTTCACTCTCATTTACACAGGCAGACTAACTCTCTCTCTCTCTCTCTCTCTCTCTCTCTCTCTCTCTCTCTCCCTCTCTCTCTCTCTCTCTCCCCAGGCTGTCTAATATTCAAGGCGTTAATATTCAGATCGTGGGTACTCGTACTATCTTGATGGTCGCGAATGTCACAGAAGACGATTACGGGAACTACACCTGCGTGGCCACCAACCGCCTGGGAATACACAACGCCAGCGTGTTCCTTTACAGTGAGTAATCACACACACCGTGCAGGTAGTGTTAGATCACACACAGGTCAGAACACACACATTCCTACAGACTGTCAATTTAAAAGCAGATTTTGGTCATTTACTGGAGCCACCTAGTGGCCACTTAGTAACATCTCACCTGCCTCCAATCTAACACTTCATCTTCTCTCTGTTCGGCCTAAAACTGATCTGCTTATTTACAAAACGAACCGATCATCAACCGATCAATAATGATTGATACAGTTTGCTGCGAGAGGTNTATATATATATATATATATATATATATATATATATATATATATATGTTGCATGTGTTCCTCAGAGCTTTATATGTGGATGAAAGGTGTGATTCCCTTTGAGATTGTGCTGTTTGTTTTTAGGAAATAAAAATATGGTAATGTTTTTTCCAGAAAACTGCCTGGAAATCCAGCAGCGTTTTCTTTGGTTGCTTGCTTATTAGGTGGCCAGCTAAGTAATGTGCAGGAAACCTGTCAAGAATGTTAAATTAGCAATTAATCACGAGCATTTTCTGCACTAATACTGCGTTTACTTCACAGAATTGAAGATGTGACACTGAAAACATCATGCTGCTCTCCGTGTTGGTATGCAGTAAAGAAAAGATTGGATAGAAGCTGTGAAATGCTACCATAAAAAAGAGGTTCTAACACAATTGCCCACCTTTTATGCAATGCATCCACTTCTAAAGCTCTGAGGAGCAGGTACGTGTTTCTAAAGCCCACCTACTGGACAGTTTAATTGATTATTGTCTGAACCACTTGTGTTTGTTCTGCCTCAGGGGTAGAGCTGCCTCCGGAACCGTTTGGAATAGCGATATTGCACACGAGCTCAGGGAAAACACAAGCTACAGTATAATAATCTAATGTCTGATGTTGTTGATCATAATAATCATGGTTGTAAACCTGGGCCATGTTGTATGGAGGCTTCTTGAGCTCTCTCTGTCCTGTACGAATGCATTATATGTGCGATTGTGTGTGTGAGCAGTGACACTGCAGGGGGTCCCGCCCCCTGGTGCCGCTGGTGTTGGCTGGCTGGAGCTGTCAGTCAGACGGCAGGGCTGGTGTGCAGCTCCGCTCTGGCCTGCGTCGCTCGCGTGACTGCTGGGCCACACCTGTCAGCCTGAGTGTGTCTGTCTGAAGCTGATAGTGAGTGACAGCTCAGTCTCTCTGTCTCTCCCTTTCTCTCTCTCCCGCTCTCTCTCTCTCTCTCTCTCTCTTGCTCTCTGTCTGACTCATAGCCTGGCCTCTTCGTTGACCCCTTGGTGCCTCCACAAGGCCGCTTTGTGTCACCGGGCAGCACGCAACAAACACCTTAAACACACGTCTGCTTTAGCTAATATAGAGAAAGGTTAGAGGTAGAGATGTCAGGATAATGTTGCACGTCTGCTTATTAAGCAGTGTTTTAATAGAACTGTGATTTTATATATATATATATATATATATATATATATATATATATATATATATATATATATATATATATATATATATATATATATATATATATATATATATATATAATTAAAGCACAAAGAACATGTTTGTATGCTGTTTATTTTGTGTCCATATATTTAATATATGTTTTTAATGTATTAACACGATAGTTCAGTAAATTTGGAGAATTCAGGGAGTCAAATCTCGGGTTAGAGCAACTGCTGTCTTTCTTACCAGTATAATAATTATATCCACAATAGTAGCAATATATGAAGCATCACTCAGTCAGGTCTGTATTGAGGTGGTCATATAGGTTATGTTTACAAAAGACAGCAAGGACAGCACTCGAAATCACATAATATAGTGACTAATGATGTTTCTTGCGAACAACAAATGCAAAAAATAGCTATAATAGAGGTAATGCCACTGTACTAAAGAGGTACATCATTTTACAGCTAGCAAGATCCAAGATGATGGTCATGGAGGTCTTGCCACTTCTCAGAAGTCACGCTCTCCTTTGGCTTGCCCGCTATCTTTAGCTCTAATTCTGCATTTCTTTGTTTTGACCGTGAAAGAGAAGATGAGTGAGTTTGCACCTCTGATATCTCCTTGTTTGCGAAAGCTCTTGTATTGTTGGCAGAGCTTGTGAGACTGGCATGTTCGGTATGGAACCTGACACAACAGTGTTATTCTACTAATTCATCTAACCTGCTTCCCCCAAAAAATAATTTCATAATCTCAACATTCCCAGCTGTACCTCTGATGTCCATCTCATCACATAACCACAGTATAAGATTTCTGACCTTTAATTCAGAGTGTGTCGATTCCTGACACTGTAAACAAACATGGCTGGAGTGAATTTTCTGTTCCACCTTAAATAGTGCAGACGTGCCAGAATATAATTGCAGTGCTATTTTAAGGTGGAACGATAAAATTCTAATTAAAATGTTAATATCAATTCACTGCAGTAACTGCTTTCACACAGCTGACATGTTCTTTGCATTTATAAGGAGTGTCGCTCTATAAATACGTTATCAGATTTGCTATCCTTTGGTAGAAATTCTTCAGACTTTTTGCTTTTTTGACACTTTCACATGCAAACATTTGCAGAACATTTGGAATATTTGCATTCCTAACACACAAATAAATAAAGGAGCATCAGAGGGGACATAAAACTTACTTTTGGCTCCATAAAGAACTACATTTGAAGATGCTTGATATCATTGTGTGATATCAGATAAATCTGATTTGATTTAAAGAACATTTTTAAGTTTTAAGGAAGCCTCTCTAGATGTTCACACACATCTTCTCTTCTCTTTTACAAACATGGCTCTTTGTGGAACCAAAAATGTTTCTTATATGGCATTGCTCTAAAACTTTGAGTGCAATGTTGTCTTTTACTGCCACCGGAATAAGCAGAACAAATCTGCAGAATCTAACTGAGGATGTTTTCATGCCTGAAAGTCCGGACCAAGGTCTGATCCATGGTTTGAGATTTTGCAACATTCCATTCATTTGGTCCAGTTAGTTCTACAGCTTAGTGAGTGCATTAAGAACTTTCCTATGCCCCATCATCATCACCCACATGGGCTCTGTTTCCCTATCCTTCATACCGATTGGTTTCTAAAGGGATGTGTGCTGGTGTTTTGTCAGGTGTTGTGCCAAATTCCGACCACCTTTGTGTTCACGTATCCAATCGCGCTTGGATTCCTTTACTTCCTGTTCATATATAAGTATTAACCTTCAGTTACAGTGGATACAGGAATTGCAGAGGTCATCCTGCTCCACGATGAGCCTGCATTCGGCACAACACTGTTCTTTATCGTCTTCTATTGTCTGATTTGTGAGGACAGCCTGTCTCAATGTCCTGTAGTTGGTCTGAAAGTCTGAACCATCCAAAAATGTGTTTTCATACTGCAAACAAACTGGACCATGGTTCAGTTGATCCAGACCAAATTCTGGTCCTTTGGTCCAATCCGACATTTTTCATACCTGCAATGAATTACGCAAATTGAAATTCATTATGTAAGCATGCAATAAAATAGGTTACATTGGATCAGCACTGCAGCACAGAAGCAACACCGCCAGACCTTGAAGGGTTAACACCTTCTGTTTGAGCTCCCTACCATTATGTTTGCATTCTCCTATGATCAATATTTTTCAATTTGAAAGACATTAAAAGGTCATTTTGCTTAGAAACCTTGCTTGTCAGTGTGAACAGATGTGTGTGTGTGTGTGTGTGTGTGTGTGTGTGTGTGTCCAAGTCCTACACCCGCTCTCTCATCCTCGCATGAATATGCAGCTAGCTTCCAGAGCTACTCTGCATGTATAATGAGGCGTTATGCTGTTCTCTGCTGATAATGCACAGAAACAATGTTTTTAAAGGGGAGCAATGAATTCCCAATGAAGTGTGAAAAGACTGATTAAAATGACTGTGGTGGCAAGCCAGAATCCTCCGTCGCTCACCCAGAACCGGAGTGGAAGAAGAGAGTGACAGAGAGGAGAGAAAGTGGGGTAGAGAGAGAGAGAGAGAATCCATGGGTGCCATCCATTCTCACTGAATGGCAATGATGTGTTTGTTTGGACTCTCTCCCCTGGCTGTCTGTAGTGCTGTTATTGGATAAAACACTGACTCTGCTGCACCGCCTCACACTGTTGTTCCTGCTTCTGATACTTCGTACACAGGCTCCAGTAATGGTTATTTATTTGGTGGCCAAAGCAGGTGCTGTTATCTTCCACGTGTTTGAGCATTGCTGAAGTCTTTTGTGTTGGGACGAGAGTGGGGGAAACGTCCTTGGTAAATATTGTGGCAGAGCAGCGTGTGAGGTGATCCTCCACTCGCTTTATTGTGATTGATAGAGTTGGCTGTTGTGTGAGAGCGAGTACAGTTTGGTGTATTTTGATTGTATCTTGCACTTCGGTGAGAGCGAACGTGGGTAGAAGTATGATAAATAAATGTGTTGCTGTTTATTCAAACACTATATATATATATATATATACACACACACACACACACACACTTACACACACACTACATATTCCTTGTTTCTAAACTCACAGTTCACAGTTATGTTTTGTTTCTCTGTATACCTTGTTATCCTCCTTTCACCCAGTTCTTCAATGGTCAGGACCCCACAAGACCACCACATAGCAGGTATTATGTGGGTGGTGGGTCATTCGCAGCATGATACTGTCGGTGGTGGTGTGTTAGTGTGTTGCGCTGGTATGAGTGGATCAGACATGCGTGTGATGCCACACACCACAAGCACTACCAGGTGAGTGTCACTGCACTGCTGAGAATGACCCACCACCCACATTATACCTGCTCGGTGGTGGTCTTGTGGAGTCCTGACCACTGAAGTAATGAGTGTAGAAACAAGGAGGTGGTCATAATGTTGTGGCGATTGTAAACCAGTAAAACAAATGTGATTTTTTTTGATTAAATCAACATTAGATCAGATCACATGATCCACAGATGTGATAGGTTTTCATTCCAAACTGCAGACAAACTGTTTTACTACCTTCTGGAAATGTTCCTCACTGCTGCCGGCTGTAAATGCTGGACCAGATTGAGGCGCCACTACTTGGACGTGAGATTAAGGTTATATAATATAGGAGTGAATTCCATGACCTCACACCAAACGTAGAGATTAAAAACACTTTAAACACCCATTGTTTGATGTGAAAGCAGTCTTCAGAATGGATTTCCGAGGTGAGGATGTTTCTATGAGAATAGCAGAAGCCGACTGAAGACAGTTGGTCAGATTGAATCTGTTTAACTACATAAAAGGTTACATTTTTCCCACCGTAGGCTGTGCCCAAGTTTTCACTATATATTGGTGTCTTTCATTTGGTGTGCAGGAAAAGAGCTAAAGCAAGCATGTTCCCAGTGATTTCAGGACCTTAGACAGCTCCCGGGACGAGGTACTGTTGTTTGAAGGTTTCAGAGGTCTGGTACAGAGGCTGCGGCATAAAAAAAAATCTTATGAAGGATGCACTAAAGCTGCAGGGTTGATGGTCAGCGTCGACTCCAGAGACAGACCATTGTGTAAAGAAGTGCGAGTTCTGCTAACCTTCCATTACCAGCTTTATTCTCCTTGACTCAATGGTGCATTAGTTCTCTTTGTTGTCATGTGGCCCCCTCTAGATGAAGCTAAGCTGAGCCCATAAACACCGACTGATGAGGACTCCCCTGTGTTGTCTTTGTCTCTTGTGGCAGGGCTGCGTGTGGCAGGTCGGTGCCAGCCTCCTGCCCCGATGCCCCATTTACCCTGGGGGTGATCTGGCAGCGGCTCAAAGGTTTGGCACCAATCTGCCCTACTCTGTATTCTCCAGTCGTCTGTCAGAGACTCATAATTGTAGGTTGCTAGCACATTACTGGAACAGAAAATAAAGAGAGAGACAGATGTGCGTGTACATCAATTAACTCCTTCCCTGCTGAAGAGAGACTGATGCAGCCTGTGGCATGATTGATGGCAATGCCAGCCTCCTTTTTATGCATTTTGCCCTCCTTCCCCTTCCAATCCTCATGGCTAAAGGGCATACAGTGGGTACGGGCGCCAACGTGGTGCACCCATGGCGTCACGTGTGTTTGATGAGGAGGCACATTTTCAAAGCGTGGCAGACCACCGCCGCATTTGGACAAAGGCAAGAGAGATTGAGAGGGAGAGAGAGAGAGGGAAGAAGAAGAAGAAGAGAGAGAAAGAGAGAGAGAGGCAGAGAGGCAAACAAACAAAGAGTGACACAGATTGCATCTTTAATAGCAGAAGCAGACAGTGGGTTTGCCACTGAAAACAAGCAAGCCCCCACGTTTTCAAAGGCAGGCTTAATGAGCGAGGAGGATCCTCTGAAGGGATTACTGAGGGATGCGCTCAGACTGGCTCTGCTTTATCTACGCGCGAGAGTGGGAGAGTAAACACGACTGCCAGGAGACTCGTTTTTCCCCCCATCTCCTTTGTTTTATAGGGTCATTCTACTCTCGGCCTCATATTCACCGCAGCTGATTACTGCAATATTTAAACCCCGCAGCCAGCGGCTGTTCAACAAGATCCACATGGAGATATGGTCAGTACGCAAATCAGAACTCAGAAGTTGGGCCAGACCAGCTGTTTTGTTACTCTTTAATACTGATGTACTGATACACACTTAACCATAAACGTGTAAGAAAAGGTTCTCGGCTGTGATGCCATAGAAGAACCACCATTGTTTCCTAACCTTTCTTTAAATAATCATTTCCGTTATGAGATATGTGAGCATGGGTTTTAAAGAACCTTCTACGTAACGTGGAAAATGGAAAATGGTCATGTAATATGAATTATCACATGATGCTGGAAGGGTGAAGGCATTCATTCAGCCTACTGCTTCTTCTGAAGAGCATCCAGTGCAATAATGCAAAGTCTTAGGACATTGACTAAGCACACATGGAGGAGACCACTAATTGACTGACTGGGGGCAAGAGCTGGGGTTCAAACCTTCAATCTCACAATGATTATATATATGGACAAAAGTATTTAGACACCTGCTCCTTCATCATTTCTTCCTAAACCAAGGTTATTAAGAGAGCTATTTCTTGCTTTTTGCTGCCTCTACTGTCCAACGAAGGCTTTCTACTAGATTTTGCATTGCTGGATTTGATTGCATTCATTGAAGTGAGGTCAGGATGTTGGATGACCACTCCTCCATGCCCCACAGCATCCTTAACTCATGTCATTCCAAAAAGTACTGGATGGAGGACCATCATTCCAGAAAGCACAGTTTCGTTCCTTCACAACTCAATGCTGGGGGAGTTTCACCCCTCTAACCGAGCAGCATTAGGCATGAGAAGAGAAAGAGCTCTATTCTATTGGCGGTACTTCTCTACAGGGACTAGACAAGCTGTGTCAGCAATGGGTGCAACTTAAAGCAGCTGAATGGATTCATTAAAAGGGGTGTCAACAAAATTATTAATAAACAGTCTTGATTGGCTGATCAATTTTGCTCCACCTAGAACAGAAACCCTCCTGATAACCTCTGTCTTAATGGGTGGGGCTAAATAGATGTGGAATATGAATAGAACTAACAGTGTTTATGTACAACATTGTTACAAGAACCACTGTTTTATATTCAGATTGTAGTGAAAATTCAGTTTTATTTGACATTGGCCAAAAAGCCAATAGTCATCAGAAAGCTTTCCGTTTAAGAATGCAGCTTTCTTATCACTTCCTTGAACCAGAATATGGTGCCCTTTAGCTGCTATTGTTTTTGTCCCAGTGGACCTAAGGGACAGCCAAATTGGAAGGCTGGTCAGACTAACCAGTCACTGTCAACTTTGCCAGTTGGATTCTCTCATCTGCCTCCATTGTTCTCTACACCTGTTTGTGAATTAGCCCCACGTGGTTTGCTCCGTCAGACATTACACGCCATTATGTATAATTTGAGCGAGCCCCACGCCTCCTCGCAGACGCAGCATGCACGGCTTTACCTGCCCCTCTGCGCTTGGGCTCCTAACAGAGGGCTCCTGCAGGTCTTTCATCGCATGGCAATTAAAACGTCCTTGACTGCAACCTGTGATGTGGCGGGAATTGCTTGTAGAGAACAAGCCGCTCAGAATAAACCCTACACTTTGACATCATCTGTAACAAAAAAAAATCCTGAAATTGAAAAGGAGGTTGGGAAAGGGAGCTGTTTTCACTTGCTGAAGAAGCCTCACAGGAAGCTTCTCGGTGAGAGGAAAATAGGACAGGAAGCGCTCTGCACAAGAGAAGACAGGGGGCTGGTGGGGGGATATCTTTAACTGTATGATAACAACACTGGTAATGGAAACAATAATAGGAGCCTAGGCACAAAAGCAGCAGCATGACAGCACTCCATTCAGTCTGCATCAAAGCTGCCAGCATGTGTGTGTGTGTGAGCGTGTGTGTGTGTGTGTGTGTGCGTGTGTGAGTGTTAGTGTGTGACTGAAAGAGGGGATGATTGAGATGAGGCGTAATTGAGGCTGAAGCTGTTTTGATGGGGCAGCCTGGCCGTTCCCAGGGCTGTTTACTTGGCGAGAGTCGCTGCTCCAGAAGCTCGGGCGAGATAGGCAAGGACTGCAGTGTAGAGGGGGGTGGAGAGAAAGAGAGAGAGAGAGAGAAGGAGAGGGAGAGATGGAGAGAAGGGGTTCTGTTATGTCCTGTCTTCATTCATTCATTCATTCATTCATTCGGAACATGTCACAGTTCCCTGGTCAGCACGTCCCTTGTGAAAGTTTTTGGAGTCTCGAGACTCTTATTAGGGATCCCTGATATGCTGGATTGGTCCCAGTACCAGTACAGACCTCTGACCATATTTAACAGACCAGGTATCTCCAACACATTGCTAGTTGACATTCAAAAGTAGAGCGTTGCAATATGGACATGATATATATACCAATATATAGCTGATATACGATATACGATATGTCCGTTTTGACTATATTTATCTTAATTTATGTTATTATACACACTACATCTTATTCTGTAGGTTACACAGATCCTGAGTTATGAAGCCTACAGCACAGCATGTAAGTGCCTGCAAAGTGCAGATCTCTGGTTCTCGGCTTCGAGGAGTTAAACAGAAGTGAAAGAAGCATGTGGTCTGAGAAGCTGTAGAGTCATGTCCACGCTCCTACTGCACTCTATAGCTTTGGTGAAGCTGGATTCTACACACATATGACTTGGGCTATGCAGTGTAATGCAGTTCTTGCAGGAGGTCTCGTACAGCTCCACCCATTTCCAAAGTGCAAAATTACTGCACAGAGTGGGAATGACGGAGATGCCGTTCTCCCTGTTACAGCCAGGGGAGCATCAGCATGACTCTGAAGCTGTTCTTTCAGTGTAGAATGGCGATGTAATGTTGCTTTCAAACGGAAACACAGAACTATCTACACTTATTTGAATTACACTGTTATAGCTTTTATGACAAAGCTTCAATGCGCTGCTCCACTGTTTCAACTGCACTGGCATATCACTCCCTCTTACCTTCATCACCTGCCTGTAAGAGAACGGCGTCTCTGCAAGGGTAAGTTTGTAGGAGGAAAACGTATCTTAGCTTATAGTGCGTCGGAAGGTTTCTTTCGCTTGTGACACACAGCCCGGTGTACAGGTGAGGCAGAGCGGTCTAATGAGTGTGCTAAATGGAAAAGAGAGGGAAGTCCTGGCCCTGACTATTCACAAAGACATGTGAAGAGGCTTCATACAGAACACACTGAGTACATTCAAAACACTGCTTTAATGAATGGAAAGGAGGTGAATGTGTGTGTGTGAGTGTGTGTGTGTGTGTGTGTGTGGGTGTGCAGGCACTGGTCTCCCCTGGGGAGCAGATAACCATGGAGACGTGGGCTGCGCAGACTGGGGCAGAGTGTGTGTGTGTGTGTGTGTGTGTGTGTGTGTGTGTGTGTGTGTGTGTGTGTGTGTGTGTGTGTGTGTGAGAGAGAGAGAGAGAGAGAGAGAGAGAGAGAGAGAAAGAGTGAGAGGGAGAGAGAGAGAGAGAGAGAGCAAAGTGTGTAGCTGTTGCTCTGTACAGAAAGAGAAGGTGAACGACAGTAAGAGCCGGGAAAAGGAGGATCACAGTATTTGGATCTATTAGAAATATTAACAGAATCACATTTTTCCCCCTAATATCACAGTGCCAGATTATTCCAATCAGCCAGAACATTATCTCCACTGACAGGCGAAGGGAAAAACATTATTTATTGATCACAGTCTACAGTGGTGACGGTCAAGGGGTGGATATATTAGGTAGCAAGTGTAGAGTCACTACTCGAAGGTTTCCAAAAAACGCAGACAGGACTTCTAGGTACTTCTGCTCTATCCTAAAAGAACGTCTTAAAATTGGCACTACACACTATATGGTTGCCAATTAAGGCTGGGCGATATGGCTAAAAATCTCTCTGTATTCTTTAGAGAAATGGCAATTTATGATAGGATGGTGATATAAAGTTATGCTGCTCCTTTAATTATATTGTTTCTAAAATATAATTTACATACGATGTTCCTCTGTTAGCGCCTAACTCATCCCAAAATAGTGAATGGAGCTCCATCATCCCAGAGAACATAGTGCTGGAAGGCTTTATACCCGTCTACCAACGCCTGCCAATCAAATCCAATCAAAAATGTATTGTCACAGAACAGCTTTACAGAAATCAAAAAAAATAAAAAAGGTTAACAACACAGGAACAAAGGGTAAGAATAAGACCCCCTAGTGAGCAATCCAGGCGACAGTGTCCAGGAAACGCTCCCTCAGAGCTGGAGGAAGAAACCTTGGGAGGAACCAGGCTCACAAGAGGGGACCCCTCCTCCTCTGGTCAAACTACTTATACACAGTTATATAGGGGACACTGGACCCCCACATGTCTGTTCTAATACGCTGGTGTGATGGTAGTTTGCTGGTGGTCATAATAGTTGCTGATGGCAGGTGGGCAGCTTGTCCAGGGCAGGGTGGGAAACTAGTCCAGGTCCAGTAGCCGGAAGGTGGGAAGCCAATGTGAAGTTGTGGCAGGGGAGCTCAGGGTGCTTCTCAGATGGAGGCACTCAAGGTTTTCATCAGGGTCATCATGAACTCAGAAAAAGTACAGAGATGTAATTAGTTTGATGTTTGGATAGAATGTAAACATGTGTGGCGAGTGACTGCGGCAGATCATAGCAGCCTGATTAAGGAGAGAATGGGTTCGTGTTTTTCTGCTTCAGAGATTCCTATTCTATTGGTATTGCTTCTCTACAGGGTCTAGTCAAGCTGTGTGTGCATTTGCATATCTGTCAGCAACTTAAAGTAGAGGGTAGAATACGAGTGTGCAGAGGTGGATCTTAGGATCAATTGGACTTTTTCATGATTAATTAATCAACACATGTATTTATATCACATTTTTCAGACGTGTTTCACTAGTGATTGACATAGCAAAAGGAATTCAACTACATAGTAAAGATGGATAATAAAATGAAAGAAATAAAAATATGAAACCTATTGGTGTGGAATAGTGTTAAAATAAATAAGACATAAAATAATAAACATCAGCTGCTCTCACCTCTACTGGAAGGTGGGGCTGGACAACGAATTAACCAACATTCAGAACCTTGTAATTGACTTGAGCAAAATTATTTCAATTATTTTGCTTTTAACTCTATAAACATTCTCCCCACTGTGTGTGTATTTATGTACCGTCCCCATAACAACATACTACCATGTATGGAGTCATGTGACTCCGCCCTGTCCAGTCGAAGAAGACGTGGAGACCTCAAACACCAATTCAATAATCAGATCAATAATCAGAATCAAGGTAAAATGTTCAATTAATCATGAAATTGATCATATTGCCCAGCACAACTGGAAAGCTCTTCCAGTGGTTTGGACCATAATGACTGAAAGCTGCGTCAACAAAAGTCCTGAGGATCAAGTAAAAGAGAGACACTGAAGATCTTCCTGCATCATAAATCGAAAGCTTTTCTGAGATGTAGTCTGGTGTAAGACCGCGTTTGACTGATGCACTTGTATATGTGATGATAATCCAAGAATAAAACATGACGTTCGTTTCATATATTTGAGTATTTCAATAGAAACCAATCAAGAAGCTTTTAAAGAATATGATTTTTTTATATTTCCTACAGAACAAGGAAATGCATGTATAAACAGTGCCACAGTAAAATTAACGTGTAGTCAAAGCTAGTTAATATTATTTATTGTAGTCTCATTATATAGGAAACTGTATGTGAAATCATATGTGTCGTTTGCTGCCAGCGTTTCAAATAATTCAAATGAAATGAAGGGATGGCAGCAGATACTGCAGCAGATACATTTTCCTAGCCAGACTGTATTATTTGCCTGTTCGAAGAGACATATGGCTGCAGTTGTGTACTTCCTACAGGATATGATGAGGGCAGATTTGATTGGGAAGGCATTATGTGCAGTGTGTGGTTTGCGTAGGGTCAGCTCAGGTGAAGGCATGCACGAATAAGGGTTGGGAGACAGGCGTGTGCGTAACATGCGTGTGGTCTTGTGTGTAGGAGGCTGTGCTGCAGGGCACTAAAGCTTCTCCATACCTCCATCTGCTGACTTCCTCCAGAGTCTGCTGCCCACCTGAGCCCTGCCTGCGCACACACACACACACACACACACACATACGTGATCGTGAGATCTAGGGCACATGATCGAAAACCCGATGCAGAAGAGCAAGAGAGAGACTTAATATGAATTGATGAGAGCATATCGAACAGGCTTACTGTATGCACTGCAGCAGAGCATTTCATTACAGACGTGCTCTCGCTGCAAAGCGCTGATGCTGATTGGATTTTAAAATATGTGCTTATTATATTACCCTTATGGCGTTTTAGCCACACTTTTCTGCTGCAGTTTGAGAATGATTTCATGTCTGAGTTCAGCCTTGTACCCATTTTAAATTCAGTGCAATTGACCTGTCCATGATTTGCCCACAAAGAGCAACTGTTGCTAGTTAGAGCAGCTATACAGACCTTGGGCAAAAATCAAATTGAGCAAAATAACAAACTGAGCTTGTTTATTTTTGTCAAAATACCTGCATTTTCACACATGAAAATCCGTTTTATGGTCATATATGCATATATGCATGTAAGGAATTGAGCAAATATTGCAAAATATATGTGCATTTATGTACATTGATTCCAGTATCATACATTGGACATATATGCATAATGTATGGATCATAGAGACATTTTGGATCGGTAAGTAAATACATACTGTATACATATACATACTGGGTGATATATCGATACTTCTACAGGATTTAAACAGAGCAAAATATGGCCCCTGCTCTCAGCTCCTCCTCCACTCTGCTCCCCTCCATTCCAACTGTTATTCTCTCACACACACACCATGGGATGTAAGATGATTTACTATGTATAAAGAAGAAATGAAGATCCAATTTCAATATGATTCAATATAGTTAATGAGATAACGGATTTCATGGTTCTTGAACTGGTTCGGCTCGGGCTCATAAGAACCTTGGTTTTTTTCAGCGAACCATCCCACCTTTACACCAGTTTTAGAGGAACCAAGAATAAATTAAAGAATACGCCATCAACAGAGGGGCTGCACAGCGTCAGTAAACAGATGCCCACATCGGTTCGGGCTGTAAACCTACTAATCTTTGGTTTCCGCTCCGAACAAAGTTTACATATTGTTTTATAGCATATTGTGAAAAGTTATTTAAAACTGGCCTTGTTTTGATTTGCTCCATTAATATAGGACAGCTCAGTAGTGCAACATTTAAACTGGGGAAAAAAATGACACCATTACAAAAATCTGTCACTCGGTCGTCATTCCAGTTCCTACGTTGGTTGAACAGGGATAGAATACAACCTAGCAACAGTTGCTTCGAACGTATTACTGAGGAGCATTGAAAAGTCAGTGATGTGTATCCGAACCAGCACCAGCGACAGTTAAGATTGTCATATGTGTCATTTTTTTTTTTTTTTGTTACAGAAACTCAGTGTTCACCCTGGCTAGAGACTGACTGGTCGGCTAGATGCCCATCTAATTTACTTACACTGGCGATGGGCATCATGCCCATCACGCACAAGACACCCTGTCTGTTTATGGGCCTGATTTGATGCAGTTTTGCCACTGCACTTACTTAGATGCCAGCCTGTGTTTAACACCTCCACACATTCAAGTGCAATGAGCATTTTATGGACCACAGACAGTGCACTTAAATGCCTGCCTCATAAACACGTTCCTCATTTAATGACGTAATTGTGAGTTGCAGTGGTATGTTTTCCTTTATTTTTATATTAAAACATCCACCGATTGAATCATGCTGTGTTGTAATTAACTTATTTATGTCTCAGATCCAAAACATATATGTGATACACCATAGCATGCCTTGACACATATACCCAGGCCTTAATTTAACTGTGTTAAATTTTATGACCATATTTTATTTTATTTTTTATTACGAATTATTTACGTTATAATCTTCACTTTTGTAATATTTTATCTATTTTATACACACGTTTCATATCGTATCTCAATTCCTTGTTTGTTCTGTTCTTTATTGGTTTACATTTTAACTAGAGTCACATTTATTATGTAGAAATCTCATCGTTTCTGTCCTTTAGGTTCCTTCGATTATTTTTTCATTTGTCTAAGCTGTTTTTTTGTGCTAGTTTATGTAGTTCTTTCATTTTAGTTTTAGTAAGTAAAAAGGTTGATTATTTGATAGACCTGAATTAACACAATAGTGAATGCCACCAAAAAGTTGTTGATATCATTCCTGTCCTGCGAAAACCTTGAATCTCCAACAGAAATGCTTGGTGTTCATTTATTTTTTCCATTGAAAGTCAAGACGTTTTTCTCCTTCTCCTGTAAAGTTGTCATGTTGAGACATTCGTTTTTTGTCAGTGAAATGCTGACTAGAAGAACAGTTAGAAGAGCACAGGTTTGGTTGCTGACTTCTCTGGGACTTCAGTTCCACCACCGCTTCACCTGATTCTCTTTAATGAAGGACTAGGGGTTGGATGGTAGCTGTAAATACTAGACTTCCTCGAGGAGAGCTTTGGAATTAGTCAATCAACCACTATCACACACACACACATATACACACACAATGCGTTCTTTATTTTATTCCCTTTGTATTATGAAAAACTATTTCCCACATAATTGGCATATAAATAATAGTACAAAAATGCTGTACAGTTTATAATGCTTGTATATTGATCATTTTGAAGGTGTTATAGCCACGCTGTGTGTGTTTGTGTTTGTGTGTGTGTGTGTGTGTGTGTGTGTGTGTGTGTGTGTCTGTGTTGTGCCCGGTGTGTTCCCTGCTGTGTGGGCAGCAGGAGCCTGCAGGCTTTGGTGGGCACATGGTGCCATGTCTGCAGACAGGATCATTGATATTCTGGGAGCCGTCTTGCTGGAGTTGCAGAAGCAGCAGCAGGCTGCCTCCCCACAGCCCAGCCCACCCCGGCCCAGCCGAGCACACACGGAACAATAGAGCTCATCAGAGGGCCATTACCAGCAGGGCTTAGTTATATACAGACAAACACACACACACACACACACACACACACACACACACACACACACACACACACACACGCACACTCACACCTTCGCAGAATGTACACATACACAGCTCTCTGTAGCAATCATACACTGAGAGAAAGCTAAGCACTCGTTCTTAATGTACTCATTCCATAATCCTTCATTCCTGGTTGGTCCTCATCTTAATGAAAGCTAGTTTGTCATAATTTTCCTTTTTTCTAAGCTGTATATTACAGAGCCATGGGTGTGAGTGTGTGTGTGTGTGTGTGTGCTAGGGCTGAGCGATATTGATGTTGTTGATGTAATTATTGTTTTATTTTATATATATATATATATATATATATATATATATTATTCCATAACAAAAAGAGAAATAAGGTTTTCAGTCTCATTAAATATACTCACTAATTTATGACACTAAGAAAATCATAAGGAGAAGTGTTGGTTTTGTTTCTGCTGAAGGTTCCCAGAAACACACACACAGAAGTGGTGTCTCTCAGTACGTCGTCGGGTTTAACACAACATGCCAGACGTCTCTGCATGGAGTTGTAGAGGTTCCTAATGGTGTCCTGTGATGATCCATCCCATGCAGCTTGAATGTTCTCAATCAGCTCTGCAGATGGTGTGGTAGGGGTGGAGTGTTGATAGAGCGTCCAATAGCATCCCACACATTTTCAATCTGGGATAGGTCTGGAGACGAGACTGACCACGGCATAGTATCTGTGTCTCCAAGGTGAGATCTTGAGATGTCAGCAGTGTGTGGACGAGCGTTGTCTTGTTGGAATAGAGCACCGGAGTGTGTGTTCCGAAAAGGTAGAACCACTGGTTGCAGGACCTCGTTAATATACGTTTGGGCTGTCACAGTGCTGTACTGAAGACCACGGTGATCTGGCATTGTATGAAATTGCACCCACACCATGATAGCAAGCAAATTTCCTTGGCACTGACCGCGGTGCCTCCACACATAGATTTGTTGGTCGTCTCTGTATATGTGTATATATACAGTGGGGACAATTGTAGCTGCCAGTGTATTTAGCATTAAAATGATTGGTTAGAGGCTCATATGTAATACCCACATCTGCAGTATGAGCACAATTTGAGGTTGTGATAATAATTAACAGTTGACAGATTAACAGAGAGGCTCTCTGAGCTCTAACATTTCTGAATGGATGAGATATGAGATGTGTGCAAAGCACAGAGTGTTGGATCTTACTTTCCTCCCAAATGAACAAAGCTCCCGGCTGACTCTACTGTTTATAGCTCCTGGCATGTGTTTCCATGGATGACACGTTTCGGTTATTAGGTATGTTTATCCAGAGGTTATGATTTATGGTTGCCAAGAAACAATCAAATCCCAAACCTGACTAAAAATGTTCCTTCATACTTGCTTCGTCTACCAGCGTATGATTTTAGAGCCATACTCTTAAAAATAAAGGTGCATAAATGACTTTTAGGGAAAACCTTTAACTGGTTTCCAGTCTTTATGTGCTGTGCAGTGGTTGAGAAATTGGGTCGGGTCAATCAGACAGAGTAAATGCTGCTTTAAGGAATTCAACCTAAAGCTATGTTATGTGTAAATTTGTATTTTCACACAAGTTCCTCATACCGGTGCAAAGTATCATTTGTCATAGCAAAGATGAGGCTTGCGTACAATATATGATGTGAAAAATACAATGTGAAAGCATTTGCATATCTGTCATCCATCACTAAGACTTATGCTCCCTCCAGTGTGTTTATGTGAGAGTTTAAATGGGGGCCGAGTAGAGGAGGGGAGAGCAGAGGGGGAACAGAGTGAGGGAGCAGAAAAAAGGTTTTGCCGAGATTGAAACAGAACGTTATTTAAAAACTTTAAAACTCGATATACACTACCGTTCAAAAGTTTGGGGTCACCCAAACAATTTTGTGTTTTCCATGAAAAGTCACACTTATTCACCATCATACATTGTGAAATGAATAGAAAATAGAGTCAAGACATTGACAAGGTTAGAAATAATGATTTGTATTTGAAATAACATTGTTTTTACATCAAGCTTTGCTTTCGTCAAAGAATCCTCCATTTGCAGCAATTACAGCATTGCACACCTTTGGCAATCTAGCTGTTCATTTGTTGAGGTAAGCTGGAGAAATTGCACCCCACGCTTCTAGAAGCAGCTCCCACAAGTTGGATTGGTTGGATGGGCACTTCTGGCGTACCATACGGTCAAGCTGCTCCCACAACAGCTCAATGGGGTTCAGATCTGAATAGCCTTCATTTCTAAGAACAAGAATAGACTGTAGAGTTTCAAATGAAAGTTCTCTTTTTCTGGCCATTTTGAGCGTTTAATTGACCCCACAAATGTGATGCTCCAGAAACTCAATCTGCTCAAAGGAAGGTCAGTTTTGTAGCTTCTGTAATGAGCTAGACTGTTTTCAGGTCTGTGAACATGATTGCACACGGGTTTTCTAATCATCAATTAGCCTTCTGAGCCAATGAGCAAACACATTGTACCATTACAACACTGGAGTGATAGTTGCTGGAAATGGGCCTCTATACACCTATGTAGATATTGCACCAAAAACCAGACATTTGCAGCTACTATAGTCATTTACCACATTAGCAACGTATAGAGTGTATTTGTTTAAAGTTAGGACTAGTTTAAAGTTATCTTCATTGAAAAGAACAGTGCTTTTCCTTCAAAAATAAGGACATTTCAATGTGACCCCAAACTTTTGAACGGTAGTGTAAATGACATCGGCTCAGCCCCCATGACGCTCTGTTTATATCTCGATGGCAATATAAACACTGATATATCACCCCGGCCTAATAGGAAGTCATTGTAAATAAAGATAGCCTTGATTGTGTGAAATCAAACAAATCAGGTAAAGTTCAGTGATGTGCCAGACAATCTTCAGCCCCAGTCTTGTCTTGGTGGCGACCATTAAATCTGTGTGTGGAGGCACCGCCAAGCTCAATGGTTTTTTTACATGTCCAAAAAAGCCTGGTGTCATGCTGTGGGTGCAATTTCATATGATGACAGATCACCTTGGTCTTCATTACAGGCACTTTGCCTGCCCAAGGTTATGTTAATGATGTCCTGCAACCAGTGGTTCTACCTTTTCTGAACACACACTCCGGTGCTCTATTCCAGCAGGACGACACTCGTCCACACACTGCTGCCGTCTCAAGATCTCGTCTTGGAGACACAGATACTATGCCGTGGTCAGTCGCATCTCCAGACCTGTCCCTGATTGAAAATGTGTGGGATGCTATTGGACGCTCTGTCAACACTCCACCCCTACCCCCTACCACACCATCTGCAGAACTGAGTGAGAACATTCAAGCTGCATGGGATGGATCAACACAGGACACCATTAGGAACCTCTACAACTCCATGCAGGGATGCCTGGCATGTTGCGTTAAACCTGACGCTGTACTCAGAGACACCTTTACCTTCTTTACCAATAGCTCTGCAATCCCACAATTCCTTCTGGGTGCAACTATTTGTGCATCTGTTTTTTGAGGATGAATGCATGTACTGTACATACTGTACACTGTCTTAACCTGAAACCTGGGAAGCATGGGAATAAAAGTTGTTCTGGTATGGGAACGTTGTTTAAAAGCTGTATTTTTAAAAGAGCAGACGTTCAGTATTTCATTATGTATGAATACTTAAATTATAACTTATTTACTTTTAAATTTCATTTCCCAGCTGTGTAGCTTTGAAGAGGTTAATCCATTTTTGAGGGCAGCTTCTGCATCACTCTAGACAACATGCCAATTAGAGCAGCATTGCTCTCCATTACACTCATTGCATTTGATGAGTGCGATGGATCTCTGGTGCATACAGTACTAAACATAAACCATTACCAATGCTCTCGTATAATGCCTGTCTAGCTCTCTGCCCTCACCTCACTCCCCTTACCCCTCTCTCGCTCTTTTTCCTTCCCTCCCTCCCTCCCTCCCTCCCTCACTCTCCTCCTGTTGTTTTTCTGAGGCTCAGGCCGTCGCTTTTCCCTGTTCTCAGAGGATCATCAATACAAAACTGATTTGAGTGCAGCTCGGTGGAATAATAAGGCTTTCAGCACCCCAGCCCGTCACTTGGCTCATAATTAAGGGCCTGACGGCCGCATTTGATGGCAAATGAAAGAAAATGGCCTCTCTCTCCCATTCCACCGCCTGATTGCTGCCTGGCATTTCTCACCTGAATTTCCCCAGCCGTCCTTGCATTGTGAGGGCGATTACTAGAGTGTGGGGTAATTGCACTGCGGGCGGATGGCATTTCCACATAAAGTCTCTCACGCTCTGCCTCCCAGGAGACACAGAGCTGTGTGTTTGTTTGGAGGTTGAAGGGGAAGAGTCCTCACAGGCATGATAGTCTGCAGCACACTCTCATTCCATTAATACACTTAAAGGCGGAAATGTAGACATGGTTTAACCTGAGAATCTTTCTTCTGTCAAATGCTAGACGGTCAGCATTTTGATATTTCAGACCATATTAGGATTACGGTTTCGAATTTTGAGAGGATAATATGGCCTGCTTTGATATGGCAGATGGTGTGGCAGGTACTTTCTGTTTATGAGGATAATATGTCCCATATTTGGTGGGTAATATGGGCTGTGTCTGCGAGGTTACCATGGCCTGTGTTTGGTGTTTGAGAAGATAATATTGCTGGTATTTATTGTCTGAGAGGATAAGACAACCAGCGGTTGGTCTTAGAGAGAATAGTATTGGATAGATGGGCTGTATTTGCTGTGTTTATGTTGGAGATGATAGTATGGTCAGTATTTTTGATATCTGTTAAGCTGCTCTGTGGCAACATCAGTAGTAAAAAAGTGCTATATAAATAAATTTAGATTTGATTTGAGTTTTCATTGTGTGAGAGGAAAATATGGCCAATATTTGGTGTCTGAGAGGACATAACGGACATTTGAGAATTTATAGTATGGCAGGTACTTAATGTCTGAGAGTATGCTATGATCAGTATTCAGGATTTTTTGGTCTTATAGAGGATTATACTGCCTGCATTTGCTATCTGAGTGGGTTGCATGACCTGTTTTGGTGTCTGAGAAGATAATATGGCCAGTATTTGATATTTGAGCAGATAGTTTTTGCCAATATTTGGTGTCTGAGAGGATATCATGGCCAGTATTTGGTATTTGAGCAGATAGTTTTTGCCAATATTTGGTGTCTGAGGGGACATTATGGCCAGTATTTGGTGTTTGAGAGGATAATATGGGAAGTATTTGGTGTTTGAGAAGATAATATGACCAGTACTTGTTGTTTGAGAGGATAATATGGGAAGTGTTTGATGTTTGGGAGGATAATATGTTCAGTCTTTGGTCTTGGAGAGGATTATACTGCATGCATTTGCTGAGGGTTGCATGACCTGATTTTGGTTTTTCGAGAGTATGAGAGAACCTTTGGTATGGTATGGAGACTTCATCTACTGAGGCTGCAATAAGTAGATTGTCCCCTAAGCCACCTGAGTACCTTGGCTTGGGAACCCAAGGATGCTGAGGAGGTTTAGTGGTGAGTGTCTGTGCTATTTGGCGTATTATAGTCAGTTGTTCAAATCTGAGGTTTGTGTTACTTTCATAGTCCTGTTACTGCAAGGTTCTGCCTGGGTCTGCTCGGATTAGGTTACTCATACCCTCGCTTGTTTTTTTTTCTGCTGCCCCAGCTGTGGTGACTCATCCCACTGGTGGTCACTCACCAGGTTACTTAGCTGATGGTGGCTTCCTGTGCCATGTATCTTGAGATAGTAACCACAGCTGGATGGCTTCTGTTCCAGCTTGTTGGTATACCACAGTAACAGCTCCCTGGGCTGCTCCAGTTCCCAGCTGTACACCAATTCCAGCTCCCTGGTCTACCCCAGTGCCTAGACCCAGCACAGTACAGCATTCTGTTCCATGAAGGCTCTAGTTCCTGCTCCCGAAATGGGTTCAGTTCCTGTTCTCAGGGATGTTCTAGTTTCTGCTCCAAATATGACACCTACTCCATGTGCTTTCCCAGTTTCGCTTCCATTGGAACCCCGTCTGCCTTGACAATGAGCTTTGGATTAACTACAATAACGTCACTCTGCACATGCAGAGCAAGCCTGCACTCTTACATTACGCATGTACAAAAAGAACAGGATGTAATACATCGAATTGAAATCTCCAGTTAAAACTTTCATAATATTTCATGGTGCATGAGGGAATATAATGGCCAGTATTTGTTGTATGAGGGTGTATTATCGTCAGTATTTGATATTATGAATTTGGTGAATGGGGATATAATGGTCAGTATTTTGTGCATGAGGGGATGTAATGGTCAGTTTTTTGTGTAAAATTTAATGTTATGGTCAGTGTTCGGTGTGTGAGGGTATAATTTGACCAGTTTGGTATATGAATGTATATAATATTTGCTGTTTGGGGATATTACAGCTACTATTTAGTGTATGAAGGGACATTGTGGTCAGTATGTGGTGTATTCCTACTAGATTTTTGTGCATGAATGGGAGATATATGGCCAGTATTTGGTGTATGAGGGTATATTGTGTGTAGTGACCAGTGATTAGTGTTTATAAGGTCATTGGGGACAGTTTTTAGTGTTTTAGAGGATGATAGGGCCAGTCTATATGGCGTTGAAACGCAAGACTTCACTATGCATTGAAGCAACGAAAAAGAAAATCCAATTGATTTTTCTTAATCAAATCTGAATCAAATCGAATCTTTGAGGTCAGAGATTTCTCCTCTGCATCATGCAGTCACTGTGTGTGGATTCACTCCAGTTCATTGTCTGCCATACATCAGCATGTCTCAGTGTGTGTAGATAGTGCGGTGTGTATGTTGTGTGTTGTGCAGCACCTTGGTAATGAGCTGGGAGAGTGTGACCCTGCTGCAGTCAGATCAATTTCCCATCTCTGAGCCCCCAAGCACTCTCGCCTGCTCTCATAGCGAGAAGGGGCGGCCGTGGCTGAGAGGGCAGAGAGGGTAAGGGTGCACTGGGGGCTTTGGTCCAGCGGGGTGGGACAGGGACGTGACAGACAGCCTCAGTTAGCCTCCTCTGGTCCAACAGTGCCCTGTCTCCCACAGTAGCGCAGACTCTGGCATTCCATAAATGAGTAATGACACCATGGTCCCGCGGCATGACAGGTCAATGATCACCTCAGCTGCAGCATTCCGGCACATGCGGGAAGCTGGAGGGAAAGGGGGAGAGAGGGGATTTGTGAGGGAAAAGTGTAGATGAGAGAGGGATGAACGCTGGCTTAAGGTAACGGAGTAGGACCTCACTCACTGATGCTATAAAAACAAAATATAGGTCAGGCAGCCTGAGCCGCACTGAGACATGCCAAGCACTCGCCGAGAGAAAAGTAGGCCACTAAAGTGTATTATAAATGGCATATGGGATTATTTAAGACAGTGGCAGCCAGACATGAGAGGTTAAGCGTACTGAGATGTTTGCGTATTGATGGCATCATCACATTAGGTGCAGCCTGTTGGTGCAGGCTGCTGGTGTAATGGATAACATCACCATTCTCCCCATAGACTAAAGCCCAATTCAGATGGGGTTTACTTGGGGAGGTTGGGTAATGTCATTTTTTAGGTTCTGAGTAACTTTAATCCTGTCCAAATGTGGCATATCAGTCAGTTTTGCGGACTGCCAGCTTAGTAAAGATTCCGGAGTCTTTTACTTTCTGTAAACGAGTCATAAAAAATGTGCAAACTGATGTGTAAATGTCCCATAATATCCTGAAGGATTTCTCAGTACTGAGGCACTTGTGGAGGCGTTGTACCTCAAACAGATACCTCAGATTCTTCAAGTCTATGGCAAACATTCATACCTCCTGTGATTGCACAGCCAAAATGGCCAGGCGTGGAGGCTGCTTTCGGGGAGTTATGTACAGACTGAGATTTCCTATCCTGTATGAATCAGTCGTAAATTTCACAGACGTCCTGTCGAAAAATCACACGACTCCACTTCCCCAGGTAAAAGTAATCCCGTATATCCTATTCAGTCCCGCTGTTTATAAAGATTGCATACTGGCATCGATAGAATTGATCATAGAAAATATCAGAAATTAGCATCGGCTCAGAATTTCTGCATTTCCACCGTTTAAAACTAGAATATCAATATGCTTCCCCACTTTTAAACTGGAATGTACACAGTACTTCGTTTGCGTATGTCTCAATACAGGCTGGATGTTGGTGGACTGTGGATGGGGCTTAGAGTGCTGCATTTGTACCACAGGGAAGCTTCGCTGATGTTTAATGCATGGCCCCATGCATGTGCTAAAGAGAACTCTCCCTCTCTCTCTCTCTCTCTCTCTCTCTCTCTCTCTCTCTCTCTCTCTCTCTCTCTTTCTCTCACACACACACACACACACACACACACACACACACACACACACACACACACACACACACACACACACTCTGTGCTTGGCCTTGGCAGTGGAGCGAGCAGCCCACTCACTAAGCAGAATTAATGCCTTCTCCAAGAGCTGCATACTAAAGTACAGACAATCAGCTCCACAGACTATATAGGACATGCAGATATGGAGCTTCTTCGTGCACTCGCCTCCTCTAAATCCCTTCTTTAGTGCTGGGTGGTATTGATAAAATTCAGTATCAAGATATTGTCCAAGTGTGTTTTATATCAGGTGATGTGTCTGTGCTCTCTGAAAGCTGCTCCTCCGTTCTAGACAAGGACCTTACATATCTTACAAATGGCATGGCTGGTTATAATTGGACTGTTTGGTTCTGTGCTTTTTTCTCTTCTGAAATGATGCCAGAAACCTTACCCAGTACTGTAGAGGTTCTCTGAAACTCTGACATTGATTTACTGGTGTATATGATAAACTCTCCAAAAAATAGTTGCACCAAGAAAGAATCAAATGGTGTCACGTCAGACTGTCATGCAGTCACTCAGAATGGCAGAAGGTCATCTTCTTGTCTTGGTGGAGATGACCAACGAATCTGTATGTGGTGGCACCATGTTCAACATCAAGAAGGCCTGCTGTCTTGGGCTGGGTGCAATTTCAATGCCAGATCACCTTTGGTCTTCATTACAGGCACTCTGTCAGCCCAACCTTATGTCAGTGAGGTCCTGCACCCAGTGGTCCTTTTTGGAGCACATACCAGTGTGCTATTCCAACACAACGCACTTCCTTCTGGGTGCAGCTATTTGTGCAACTATTTTTTGGACAATGAGTGAATTACCCAGCTTCCAACCCCTCCCCAATCAGAGTATAATCACAGCTTCTGACAACCCGTTTCCCAGCCTCAGTTCCTCAGTTCCATCCACAGTCTGATTGTGTAGCTACTGCAAGCAGGGCAAAGTGGCGCTTCCACACTCGCACCAGTGTTGTGTCTAGTTAGGGGGCTTGCTGTGTTTTTCGGGAAGATTGTGCTTAGCTTTCTTATCCCAACAACAAAGGATGTGACAGAAAACGCGCGAGAGGCAGCATCAGAGGAGCGAGTAACAACAGAACTAAAAGAGGGTGAAATCCTGGTGAGAAAATTCAGTGAGTGGTGGAATTCAGATGCATCATTTATCTCTCCCAGCACACACACACACACACACACACACACACACACACACAACCCAGTCAACCTCATAAAAGCAGGCATTCACTGTTGTGTGTGGGATTGTGAGGCAGCTGAGGCTGATTGCAGACTATTAGTGGAGGGAGGAGGCATGTCTGGGTATGTGTGTGTGTGTGTGTGTGTGTGTGTGTGTGTGTGTGCGTGTGTGTGTGTGTGTGTGTGCATGTTTTTTACACATTTTCAGGACTCAAAAATGTTTTAACGTAGGAAACTAAAGAAAAACAGGCCTCAACTATAAGACCAAAAAATATCTTGACTTTGCTTTTTCTATTTTTTTAAGTAAAATGTTTTATTCATTTAATGAGGCTTTTTGACCCCATTTACACTTGGTCACTTGATCTTTCTTGAGTATCCAAGCCCTAAACCAAGCCACATAAAAATGCAAGTGTAAAGGCACTTTTTAAAGGCAATACACATTTAAAACAGCTACAAATTCGGTTGCTCAAACCACTTCAGGAGGTGTAAATGCATCCGTCTCTCCTAAACACACTAATCCCACTAATCACAGCACCAACTTTAAAATAAAAAAGCTCAAAATATATCACCCTAAATGTAATGTCTGTAAAATATGAGTTTAGTTTTTTGTATTACATTATCAAAAACCTTTTTCACAGTATTCTAATTTTTTGAGACGCGTAGTACGCTGTTCATATATGGAAGCTGAACTGTAAAAATGTCCCGTTTGTCAATATTAACGCCTGTTTGTATTTTAAGTAGTTTAGTTCCACCCATTCATACTAAACCTTTTGAGACCCCAAAAGCCAGCCGTCCAGATCAGATGCCATTTACATATATCAGCCTCAAAGATACAGTAACAGTAACAGCTTAATACAACAAAAAAGACATGGACATGTTAAAATATATATTATATTAATATGACTTTTTATATACACACCACTACTCACAATGCAACATCACAACACTGTTTCAGAACCTACTAATGAGACTAGAGCTGGGAGGCAGGAGGACTGTGGTGCATGACATGAACATCTGGAAAAGGGTTTGTTTGTTGCTGTTTGTTTGCAAACTGTGTTGTCTGGACGTAAGTTATTAGTCTTACATGTTAGTACTTATATGTAACATACCTACATACTGGACATCTGCATGTCCCCATGTCCTGACATTGTATATGAAAACGATTTTGTGTTCATGTGTGTGTGTGTGTGTGTGTGTGTGAGGGTCACGGCAGCACTACGGCTGTCTGAGGAAACTGTATTACTCTGATGATAAGCACAGTGTCAGGTTCCTGAGAGGACCTTCATTTTTCTCTCCACACTCCACTGCAGCATCATTAACACCTCATCTTCATCGCACTGTTCTCTCCCTCTGCCAGGCTACTTCTAATTAGTATCTGCGAATGCAGGAGACTGACGCAGGCTTCGAAAACGCACCCGTCCAAAAAAAAACCAACACATTTCTTTTTTTTTTAAAGCTCTGGAAAAGAGCTCAATCTTTCCCCTCTATAAAAATGCACCCGGCATATTTTCACTATGCTCATTTCACAATCCAGTATATTCTAATATATCTGTCAGGTAGCAGCATTGTGTGGGAATCGGTGTGCTGCTGCCGTATGGTGTCTGTAAAATAATGCAATATGCATGTCATATTGAGAATAATTTATGAGGGTATATCTCCACTGGCTAATGAAATTATTAACCTATAAAGACATGTTTTGGCTCATAAAGATTAGCTGCTGTGAGACCGGTCTGGTGTATTCAGTGTCCATCCTTTGCAGTGAGTTCCTATCAGTCACCACCAGTGTTAGAGTGTAAGCTGCTGCTGATAACTATTACATATTTCTCTCTTAAGCAGGGATACCCAAAGCTTTCTTAACTGAGAAAAAAGAAAGCTGCTCCATTCATTATGTAAAGTTTGTCACTATAGACATCATGTTTACGTACCTATCCAGGAGTGTCCAACTTTATCCCCTTCTCCTGTGAGCTTTTCAGCAGCACAGCATGTATTGACCAGCTTCTTCCATGTAGTTTTAGCCAAACAGACGGATATGGAGCTTAAGGTTTTTGCTTGGGGCTAAGATTTCCTTAGATTGGGACACAACAAAGCATCATACAATTGCATCATAAAATACTAAAAATGTAAGAAATAAATTCCATGTAGACATCCAAGTAGAATGTGGTTTTATTCACACTTCTCAATATCTCATAAACTTATCAATGTCATATTTAATCGTAATCGATCAGAAACTTCTGAAGATTGACCTGGAAGATGTGTTTGACTGCTTACGTTTTCTGTTTAAGCCACAAAATTCACTCATAAGTTGTTGTGTTGTCCTGCTTTTTGGCTGCAAAACAGCTTTGTTATGAAGCAGATAAATGACCCACAGTGAGAGTTATCATCCGCACATCAAGATTAGTTGTAATGCAGCTTCCCAAGAGAAGCTATGAACATTCATGTATCCCAATTTTTTAAATTGTATAAATTATTGTTTAGAATTCATAATAGTTACTGCTCTTGAAGTTGGGCTACTATTTATACTAATATATAATAACAATAACAATAACAATAATAATAATAATAATAATAATAATAAGTATTATTATTATTATTATTATTATTATTATTATTATTATTTCCAGTTTCTGCATTTTTTAAACTAAATTCAGACTCTGCAGTTGTAAATATATTACAGGAATATCTTGTGCAACTAATGTGATGGTATTTTGTTTTTATTATTAAAGCCATTTTTTGCATAATTTAAGGTGGTGACATTTCATGACATCGATCAATGTGTTGGATTGGATCTGGATCTGCTTGAAATGAAATATTTTAATATAAAAATTTGAAGAAAAAATCAACACAACCTTGGCCATGTGCTTATCTCACAGCATAAGGCTGACATTTCACATTAAATTGTGCCGCAGTTAAATCCGGAGACCTGTAGCCTCTGCGTCATTTAAGATGGAATGGCCAATTCCAAGAATGAAGCTGGAGAAGGACTCCAGTTGTGTTAGCACAGCTGTGTTTGTGGCCTGGTGTTTTCATTAGTGCACAGAGCTTTCAAGGAGCATTCAGTAGCATCGTTTTGCACAGGTAACAAGCTTAAACGAGCAAGCATGTGGCCAGTATGGGGTTTTGTGTGGTGGTGAAGCATTAATGATGAAGATCTGGTTCTTTGGCTGATTTGATGTCAGCAGGGTTATCTCTCTCAAAAACTATAGCTAATAGTTAGAAGTGGGTCATAAAAAATGAGTTGTCAGGGGCTTTAAGTTGAGGGAAAGTGTATGTGTGGCATGAAATGGTATTAGGCACAGTGGTAAGCTTACAAGCATCACAGTCCTCAAGTCCAAGATCATTTAAATAAAGCCCAAAGAGATTCATCTTTGATTTCATGTTGCTTGGATAAAAAAGGAGAATCGTAATCATTTCATTTTAACGTTAAATTTGTTTGGTGTGTTGTTTCTAAAGGACACACAAACAATGTCCCCATAAATAATTATATTTATTTATTATATTCATCTGTACACGCTTCTGCACAGTGAGGTGTGAGTAGAATAGGAATGAATGCCTTCATTAAACATGCCGATAGACTCATAAGGTCATAAGGTCATAAAGTATCCACCAGTACATCACCCCTTGCCTGAACAGGGTGACGTCTGACTCTGAATCTTACGTAAAACCCAAGCAAATGATCAACCGACTAATGCTGAAATTAGCTAAAGCTATATAAATAATCTCTCCACATTAATGTACATTGAATATGGAATGAATCACATTTCCTCCCTCTCAATCGCTGCTTATTGCTCTCTGAAATAGAGCTGGCAAAAGGAGCAATTAACTGAATCTATCATATTCTACAGGAAGGGAGAACAAATATAGCTAATGATGCATGCAAGCCACCATGATTTTACTCTGTACTTTTTAAGGTTCATGATGAGGATGCGTGTGTGTGTGTGTGTGTGTGTGTGTGTGTGTGTGTGTGTGTGTGTGTGTGTGTGTGTGTGTGTGTGTGTGTGCATGCTTGTTATTGTACATTTGCAGGACAGAAGTGTCTTAATGTGGGACATGAGGGTTTTTTTTTTATCATATATATGTAATAAATAAAAATCTACCTACATGAATGTTTCTATTATGTGCGTGTTCTTCTATTAAGTCTCGTGTGAAGGTTTGGGCACCACTGTTCAAATGTTCAAGTAGAAGTAAATGCAGAAATACATGAAAAAAAAACAACAACATTAAGTGTAGATTTGCATGTTTTAATGCCTGATTCCTGGATGTGAATTTAATAAGAATTTAATAATAATAATAAAAAAGCACGTATTGGTTTTTAGTTACACTTTTTATTAAACCTTACACCGCAGGTTGCAGTGTCTGGGCAGCTACATGCCGTGTATTCTAGACTTCATTACTCTGGATCAGATTAACCTACAGACATGATCACACATCATAAGGAACAGCAAGACAGTACGCTTACAGATCTCACCAGCTGTCAGTGAGTAATCCAGCTCAGCTACAATCCACTCTGAAAAAGGGCTAAAACACTCACAAGGGACAAGAGAAGGAGGTAGGGTTGGGACATCACAACCACAGTTCTCTCATTTATCAAAGAAGACGTCCTGAGGCCATATGAGAAATAAAAAAAAAACCCTAAGAACATTCATTTTTATTTGTTTGGTTTACTGGCAAATATTGAAAATAATTTTGGCAATATAAAAAACTCCAGTTCATATTGATTAAATGTTCAGGTCTAAAACACTAGAGTATCAGGACACATAACACAAGATTGAGATTTTCAAGTTGCTTTGTATTGTCCTTACAAGCAATGGCCAAAAAAGCTCCAGGCAAGTAAATTTTTCAAAAAATCCCAAAATGGTCAAATTCATACACGACAATCTGTCTTTAGATCTCAAATTATTACAGTTGAGAAAAAATGCTGTTTTTGTCCTGACGTTGATCATGTGTAATAATATTGAATATGACATTTTCCAGCCCTAAATTAATTTTAACCTACAAAATAACTAACCTAAATAAAAGCTGCTCTGTTCACATGATGTGTGTGTGTGTGTGTGTGTGTGTGTGTGTGTGTGTGTGTGTGTGTGTGTGTGTGTGTGTGTGTGTGAGAGAGAGAGAGAGAGAGAGAGAGAAAGAAAGAAAGAGAGAGCGTGAGAGAGACAGTGAGAGAGAGAAAGAGAGAGAGAAAGAGAGCGTGAGAGAGACAGTGAGAGAGAGAGAGAGAGAGAAAGAGAGAGAGAGCATGAGAGAGACAGTGAGATAGAGAGAGAGAAAGAAAGAAAGAGAGAGCGTGAGAGAGACAGTGAGAGAGAGAAAGAGAGAGAGAAAGAGAGAGCGTGAGAGAGACAGTGAGAGAGAGAGAGAGAGAAAGAGAGAGAGAGCATGAGAGAGACAGTGAGATAGAGAGAGAGAGAGAGAGAGAGAGAGAGAAACAGAGAGCGTGAGAGAGACAGTGAGAGAGTGAGAGAGAGAATGAGAGAGAGAGAGAGAGAGTGAGAGAGAATATGAGAGAGAGAGAGTGTGAGAGAGAGAGAATGAGACAGAGAGTGAGAGTGGTGTGTGAGTAGGAGAGGAGGAAGAAAGAGGCCATAATGCCATGCTTTACAGAGTAAATGTGATTTGCATGCAGATTTGAATTTATAATTACATGTATATTTTTATACGTTTCAGAAAATGAAACTGGAGGAGGAGTGGTGAACTCTTGGTGGGGGTTCTAATCTAACGTCTACCACCGCAGGCTGAGGATCAACACCAGGTCTGGACCAAAGAGCAATCAAACCTGCAATCATATCAGGTACCATTATACATTATACTACAAGCACCACATTTTTTCTCTCTCTCTCTCTCTCTCTCTTGCTCTCTCTCTCTCTCTCTCTCTCTCTCTCTCTCTCTCTCTCTCTCCCTCCCTCCCTCCCTCCCTCCCTCCCCTCCTCCAGATGATGATTTGTTGTACGCTTACCTTCAGTGGAAGAAAAATGCTCATATAAACCTGTATTGCAGCGTGTATCTGTTATATTTACACTGTCGTGTGTTAATAAGCATCTGCATCTCAAACTACAAATCTCTGCCCAGCTCTGCCTACAGAGACGTTCCATTGTTGACGTACTGTTTTTAATAACATCCTCATTGACAAAAATACTCAGTACCCAGAAGGAATCAACTGATTGCAATGCACACCTACAATGTTACGGAGTCACTCAGATTGGCAGCGGGTCATCTTCAGTGGCGAGTCCCACTTTTGTCTTGGTGGAGACGACCAACAAAGCGTTGTGCGCAGGCGCTGTGGTCAGCACCAAGATCAGTGATTTGATATCATGTGTCACACATCCAGAAGGTTTGACGTCATGGTGAAATACGATGACCAGGTCTTCATTACAGGCCCTTTGACAGACCAGTGTTACCTTAACGAGGTCCTGCAACTGTTTGTCCTACCTTTTCTGAACACACACTCCGGTGCTCTATTCCAACAGGACAACACTCGTCCACAAACGTCTGCCATCTCAAGAGTTCACCTATGCTGTGGTCAGTCTCATATCCAGATCTATCCCTGATTGAAAATGTGTGGATGGTACTGGACGCTCTATCAACGCTCCACCCCTACCACACCATCTGCAGAACTGAGTGAGAACATTCAAGCTACATGGGAAGGATCATCACAGGACACCATTAGGAACCTCTACAACTCCATGCAGAGACGTCTGGCATGTTGCGTTAAACCCGACGCCGTAGAGACACGACTTCTGTATGTGTAGATCAATAAATACTGACTTTTAATGTTTTATTGATCCTTCTAACCTTTATCTTCCTTCCCAACATCACTGCAATCCCACACTTGTGCAACTATTTGTTTTTGAGGATGAATATTTCATCCAACACTGGATTTAATTGAATCTGATCTGATTTACTGTATTTAAGAATGAAATATTCATAATAAGTAAACACATACAGTCTCTGCATTTAAAGACAGATGTGCTGGTTTTAGCTGAAAATAGACTCCGACACTAGTGTTCTACGATTATTAACACTGAACAACAAACCCTAGACTTGTTTGTTGCTGCTTTATGCACACATAGCAGTAATAGCTTGTAATGAGACAGATGTCTTGGGAAATTCTTTGACTAAATCCTCTTGCAGTATTCCTGTGGGAATTCTAAGTGGACCTCATTATCTTAATTAATTCTTAAAAAACGAGAGGTTAAATTTTAGTGACCCCCCCTCCTTTTGCATATTTACTATCCCTCCTACATTGTGATTATGCATCAGAACTCTTAATGATGTCTTAAAACACCGATTTGAGGAATAAGATATTCTAAAAGCCTGTGGTTATGAGTCTTTTCTCTCCATGTCCAGCATTTTCTAACCGTGACAGACGCACATTCCTGTTCTTTATTCGACCTGTTGAAGTGTGTTTCATTGTCCACATTATCACTGGACCCTTCGGAAGCTTATTGATATAAATGTGTAGTAAGTGTATGACTTTTTTAAAAGGCCTTATTTACAGGCCTTTTGTTTTCCCCTGAATGAAATATGCAGTTTTGTTAAAAATGATGAGCTCTGCTTTTATTGGCTGGTTTATGTCACTGCAGTGTCACACCTGGCAAAACATAGTTCAGTCTAACCAGAGAGTGTTAATGTCCTTTCTGGTCCTTTCCGTGTTCAGTCAGCATGGCGTGCTGTTATCTAACTGAGAAGTATAGTCAGGTCTAGTAGGGTTAACTTTACATACATTCATTCATTCATCCATCCATCCATCCATCCATCCATCCAACCATCCACCCACCGACCCATACATCCATCCATCCACCCACCCACTGACCCATCCATCCATCCATCCATCCATCCATCCATCCATCCATCCACCCACCTATTGACCCATCCATCCATCCATCCATCCATCCATCCATCCATCCATCCATCCATTCACCCACCCATTGACCCATCCATCCATCCATCCATCCATCCATCCATCCATTCATCCATCCATTCATCCACCCACCGACCCATCCATCCATTCATCCATCCACTGACCCATCCATCTATCGACTGACCCATCCATCCATCCATCCATCCATCCATCCATCCATCCATCCATCCATCCATCCATCCATCCACTGACCCATCCATCCATCCATCCATCCATGCTGGCTATGCGCATTGTTAGCACTGTTACTAATGTGAATTAAACCTCCCGCAGTCCCGAGATTGCTACCAGACTCCATTTTCAGTCATTTATCTGGCGTTGCCCTTTAAAAAAGAAAACAAAACATGAATTCTGTAAACTGTATGAATGCACTTCAGATTTACCTTTCACTCAGGTGCTGCAGAAATCTACGGAAACCAATAAGACAAAGTCTAATTGTACTTTTTACAATATTGTAGGTGTTGCAATATATTTTGTCCTTTTTTCATCTGAATTACATAATAATAAAGCCACTGGACCCACATGTCTCTCGTCATCTATTGTAGCTACAGATGATTCTTCTATTTCTCATAGTGGACATAGTGGACATTTGACCTATTATGTCTCATAGACCTCTGGAAGGAGCTTTTCCGGCCTACATTCTTATGTAACCAGGTCCACTGCTTGCTTACTTTCCTCCGCCGTGGCGTGTAATGTAGCCCGTACAGCAGTAGTAAATGTCAACGGTTGAATGGCACATCAGGAGGGGTTTGTGCTAGATAATACCTCACTCCCTTTTCATATCTGTCAGAAGGGTTCCCTCATATTGTCATGGTAACACCAGCAGTGTACCATGTGAAAGTGGTTCCCTCACGACAGGATCCCCCTGCCGTCTGAACGATTAATAAGATTAACTGGATGTCGTTAGCTTTGATCATTTTATTTTTCTCTGTTTGAAACATTTATGGACCTCATTAAAGTGGCAGGCTTTGCAGTATTAGGCAGAAGGTTTAAGTGACACTTAGACAAATGTTAGTTCACAAAAGAAGCCACGTTGTGTGTGACTGTCGAAGATTGACTGCATGAATATTTAGCAACACCTGGAAGTGTTTTTAAAAATGCTATTCTTAGCATTCAAACCCCTTATGGATTAATTTACCAGGCCGGTTGGCCTGACCAGCAAAATGACCAGTCCATTTGCATGCATTTGCAAAAAGCAAATTAAAAGTGTGCACTTTTTTGTAGGAGATCTCCTTTTAACCTCCACAGAGAGACTATCCCAGCATCCATTAGTTCATATGCTTTGTGTTATTTGTGCTCCGCACAGCGTTCAGTGTGTAGTGTTCTAATAGAGGTGAACCTTTTTAGTATTTATTGAGTTCAGAGCTTTGGTCTGGAGATAGCCAGTGCTTTCGGGGGACGCCTTTGAGTTGCAAACAAAGGACAAAAATAGCTATTATACTATTAGCCCCACCATTGTGTTCAATGTGAAAATGGGAAAATATTAGGATGCCTTGAAAAACATTTTGTTTTTAACTTGGGTTACATGGACAAATGTACTGGGACACTCTGCTTTTCTTGGAGTAACCGTCTTAACTGTGCAAGGAAGGCTCTCTGGATTTTGGAGAATTTCTGTGATGATTTGATTGCATTCAGCAATCACCCCACCCCACCTCATCCCCATCTCCCAACTCATCGCAAAAGTACTGGATGAGTACTGGAGCACCATCATTCCAGTGTTTAGTGCCTCTTTAACTAGATTTCCAGGCACTGCTGTGAGGATTCGATTGCATTTAGCATCATAATCATTTATGAGGTCTATGATGTTGGAGGATCAGCATCCCACCTCCTTCTCAACTCTTTATGGATCCCAGAACTACTCGACTAGGGGTGTTAGTGGGCTTTATACTCTTCTTGGCTATGCCTTGCATTAGGCATGGTGCCAATAGGTTCACATTTATCTGCTCCAGAGGGTCCTATTCTATTGCCAATAAGTCTCTACAGGGACTAGACAAGCTGTGCGTGCTCGCTGTATAGTTGACCAGAGGAGGATAGGTACCCCCTTGTGAGCCTGGTTCCTCCCAAGGTTTCTTCCTGCAGCTCTGAGGGAGTTTTTCCATGTCACTGTCACCCTTTGGCTCACTTGGGGGGTTTATGTCGTTATTCTTTATTCATGTGTTGTTCAATTTTTTATTTTTTATTTCTGTAAAGCTGCTCCGTGATGACCAACAACCAGTTGTAAAAAGCTCTATACAAATTCATTTTGATTTCATTGGTTTGATTTCCACATAAACATATGGACATTTGATCTTCATGTGATCATGTGATCATGTGACATTTGATCTTCATTGAGAGATGGAGGTAATATAATGTGAGAAATAAAAACTGAAGAAATGCGTTAAAATAACCAATAAATTACTGATCAAATGTAATTAATGTTAACCGCCTCTCTGCAGATGGAGGTGGATGTAGCAGACGAGAAGCGCCACCGCACACGCTCAAAAGGTACTTTCAGCACCTCCTTCACAGATATTACAGCATATTACTGCTATTAACCCTTAGAAGTCTGGAGTTATTACCCTTATTACTATTTCTATACTGTTTGACAGTGATTATATAATAGCATCATTAATGCCATGGGAGGCTATGTAATGATAATTACATTTACATTGGATTTACATTCATTAGCAGGTTTATGCTTCCGTTTTTCCCCTTCTATTTGTTTCTGAATGTGGCACAAATATAAACTGTTTTTATCATCTAATTAATGGAGAAGAATAACCATCCAATTATTTCAACTGTAATAAGATATGAACCGAATTTTAGCACTTGCAACTGATTAATATTGCATTGGAAGCCCACTGCCCTGCTTATTTTAGAGTTTTTCTTGCTGTTAAAAGACCCAGTGGCTCTGAGCAAGGGATCTAAAGAGTTAGGGACTCTAAAACCTGCAGGGCAGTGGTACCAGTGGACCAGTGAATGTGAAACACTGCTTTTGTTGTTGCCAATGATAGATATTCCATCTAAGAGCTAAAATACTGTACATTTAAAGCCCTTTTTCTCGAAGGACTAACTTCTTTGCCTGCCTTTCTGTCTCCTTCTTTCATATGTCTCTCTCTCTCTCTCACTCTCTCTCTCTCTCTCTCTCTCTCTCTCTCTCTCTCTCTCTCTCTCCCCCCATCTCTCAGTGCCCTTGGAACCAGCGATACAAGAGCTATTCAGGTCAGTATGCTTGAAGGCTGTAGCCCATGCACTGACCCCAAGTCCTGCACCCATTAGTGAAGATGAGGCCTTGTCCATTCAAGGCGTAAATGCAGCACAGTCATACTGAAATCACTGCTCCTCTACTCTGCTCCTTTTAGCCCTTACTCCTCTCTCTTTCATCTGCCGGCAGGAGTGAAAAACACTCTCTTACACTGTTATATTCACGCTGATTTAGAATCTCTTGTGGTTAAAGAAACGCACTACTTTTATTCCATGGAGGGTAGAACAAAAGACGTGTCTAATTAGGGGGTAATGATTAACACATTGTCAACAGGTATTATTTACAAATTCAAGATTTGATTGTTATTTTATCTTATTCTTATATCCTACGCCTGTTTACACGTAACATTAACATACGTTTTGATGATCGAATCATGCATTTTGATCATATTGCGATCTGAGCACTCAAACAACATTTGGAGGTGGTCAGGGACGGATTATTAATATCATATTATGATATTAACTGCTGTGGATCTTGGTGTCTGGCTCCCTCTCTTTCTTGATCTGTGTATGTGTGTGTGTGTGTAAATGCTCACAGTATTACAGATTGAGTTCCATTGCAGTTTAAACAGTCCTTTGCATTTTCTTTGCATTACAGTGTTGTTTTGATGTGCTTTTTATGCAGCAAAGTGACAGTGGAGCTCATCTGGTCACACCGGGGACAAATTTAAGTGTAAACAGAATTCGGTCAATCCAGACTGTACTATTGGGATAGAAAATGTATATATGTTCATTTCAGGTGTAAACAGGCCCAAAAGGTTCTTTTGATCAGTACCATTTGCGAACCACTATTGGTTTCTTGGGCTATGTTCACACAGCAGGTAAAGTGGCCCAATTCCAATTCCATTTCAAACACAAGCTTGTGCAAAACGTTTGCTTCTGGAGGTTTACTTTCATTTTTGCCAGCATCACAGGAGCTGCAGTGACTGACAGCTGTGGTCGTTCAGATTGCTGCGGAAATAGCGTTTATATTACTCCTGTGCCGGTTTGTGCTTATTCAATACATACCTAGCTACCTTTCTCGTGCACTAGTTTCTGCTCGAGGTAGTCAGAGCAGACATACATCCCACGGTAGGAATTTATTACGATTCTTTACATTTTATTAGAATTGCATTTTTATTTAATGCAGCTTCAGTTTGAAAGCAAAATATAACTGAGAGCAACTGGACGATATTCAGCCTCCTTTCTTTGGTTTGCAATCCTGGTTTCTTTACACTTTGCTTTCCACACTTTCCTTTGATGCTGGAGCCACGCCCTCCTGCGGCCACGTTCGGCCAATTCATTAGAAACACTGAATGAATATTTAGAATATTTTGTTTGCTCAGAATATTTTGTTTGATCAGAATCATCTCCCTAGATGTTTATGACATCTGGTAACTCACTATCCCGCCAGTGACCACTGTTGTTATCCATTTCCCCTCCTCATCAATGCGAGGTTTAAAAAGTTCTGGTTGTTCAGACTGAGTGGCATTGCCATGAATCCGATATAAATCCCATTTCAGTACCACATATGAAAGTGTTCCAAATCGGAATTTAAAATGTTGGATTCAATGTTTTCTGTGCTGTTCACACACGTCAGGTGACACCTGGATCACCTGCTGTGTGAACATAGCCTTGGTCTTTCAATAAATCTGCACATCTATTCTTTTGAAACCCATTTACACTCTTATAAAAAGGGTTCTTTTACATGAATACGATTACTTTGGGGGCTACACAGAAACTGGTTCTACGAGAGATTTTTATTCAACCTGGCAAAGAACTAATTGAGCATCCCATATATCTATATAGAACCTCTGCCTCTGCCTAGAACCCATGTAGAAACCATATTTACGGGTGTAGTGAAGCTTATCTGTCTTTTATTTATGGAACATACAGCAAACGCACGCTGGAACAATTTAGGCATCCGTTCATATGAGTAAACAGGACGAGTGTGCAGCCGCATGGTTCTGCTTGCTATAGTAAATGCAGGCCTGTTATCTTGTTTGCTGATGTGGAGCTCACAACAGCGTGTTTCACAATATGCAGCGTAATGATTGTGTTTGTGAAAGTGTGATTAGTGAAAGTCTTTGATAAAGGTTAACTTGGTAATAGGAGTGAAGTGCGGTTTGTCTTTCCGCGAAGCCTCGGAGCTCAGTGAAGCAACAGCTCTGTAGTTTGGAGAGATGAAACAGTGCTGGGAGAACAAACAGGCCCACGGCAAATAAGTTTGACCTACTGTAAATACAAGTAAAGATCGTAAGGGTGATGAAAAAGAATATTTTAGTGGCTGGTTGGAAATGTCTCGCTATCATTGCAGGCACGAAGGCTACAAATAATTTGGAGCTCACTGAAGCTGTATAAATGTGTTCACCTTTTAATGCTGCTATGCTTGAGTGTTTTCAGTGATATGATGCTTATTACTTGCAGAACAATCCTGGGTTTCATGCCACACATTAGATGTTTCTGATGAACGGCGGTTATATTGTCAAATTACTGCCATTACATTGACTTTAGCTTGGAGTAAAACTTTACAATTTTAGACAATTTTAGACTGATATTTTAGGCCTAAATGTACACTTACAGTGGACGTCTGGAGTGTATTCTATGAAATATTGGCCTTCAGCCTTGTGTCTATACAGTCTAAGACTCATATTGATTATTTCATTCATGTTATACATACGCTCATCATCAAAAAATAGTTGCACCTATAAAAAAATCAGCCGACTGCAATGCACAACTGCAATAGTGTCATGCCAAACTGTCATGGTGTAACTCATTGACTAGTCCTGCATTTGTCTTGGTGGAGACGACCACTGAGGCACCATAGCATCAAGGTCAATGTTTGTTGTCATGTGTCACATGTACAGAAGGCCCGTTGTCATGGTGTGGGTACAATGCAAGATCAGCTTTGGTCTTCATTACAGGCACTTTGACAGACCAACGTTACATTAACGAGGTCCTGCAACCAGTGGTTCCACCTTTTCTGAACTCACACTCCGGTGTTCTATTCCAGCAGGACGATGCTCGTCCACATACTGCTGCCGTCTCAAGAGCTTGTCTTGGAGACACAGATACTATGCTGTGATCAGTCACATGTCCAGGCCTATCCCCGAATGCAGATAGGACCTTGTCCAATCGTTCCTGATTTTATCTTCCGTCCACAATCCCACACTTCCTTCTGAGGGCAACTTGGTGTAGCTATTTTTTTTTGGACGAGTGTAAAGCAGAAACATTGTAACCGATGTTATGAAGCTTCAGTGCTACTTGCATCCTTACTATTATCTCAGGTTTCGGTTGATTCATTAATTCAAAAAAGTTTGTTCCTTCTAAAAGACAGATGGTATCTTAAACCTTGTTTCAAACATCGTATGGTTGTTGCTAGGAGACAGGTGAATAAGACAGAGATGCATTCGGAGCACCCTTACTACGCAATATTGATATTGGCGCTCATAGAGTGCGTCTCAGCCAGTCACAACGAACAATAGACAGAAACCTGGTGTCGATTTTTAGACTCATACTTGGGGCAGAATTCTAGTCTTGGAGTAGAAATTGAGACGCATGCTTGCTGACAATTCTAGGTTTATTCAATGATAAGCTGAGCTGTATATTTTCAGACCAAACTCTCATCATTTATATGAATAACAGCCAGTTCAATGTGTCCAGCTAAGCGCACAGAAAGGGAAGTGCAAGACAGAATTTGTCTGGAACATTCGCTCCCCCCCATATACGCACGGTTCAGTGCCTTCCAATATGTTGTCAAAATTCTGCTCCTCTCCCTGCTTGATTCTGCTGCCCAAAGATAGCAATTAATCAGGTGATCGATATGAAGGCTATCTACAGGAGAAGGCATCCATAATGCCGATAATGTGTGATCGATGGCGTCTCTCTCTGGAGGCGAGATAGTTGTCAGGACAAATACAGTTTGACTTTGCACTGGGGTCTGCACCGAGCAGATATGAAACTGCAGTAGAGCCGATAGCTTTGCGAATTAAAGCGAAATGATTACGCTTCTTATATACTGTTTGGACGTGCGCACACACACACACACACACACACACACACACACACACACACACTCATCACTCACAAACAATACGGGGCTTAGAAACACACTCATACACATGTTTGGTGGCGATTACTAAATGATGAATGTACAGTCTGGTGGACACCCTTGATCCTTTTAACATAGAGCACCAGTCAAATGTTTGGACACGTCTACATTCTTCAACCTTTACAAGACAACCTTTCAAAATAAAGTGTCTGTTCGGTTCTGTATAAACCAAATGGAAGTGTTTAGTGTAATTTAGAAAACATGACCAAAAGTCAAAATTCTCCACTATGGATTTTGTCGATTTGTGGTTATAGATAAATATTTGGTTCATATGTTAATAGTACTGGATATAAACACTATACTGAGGTTTCCAAGTCTCGGGGCCTCAGGGAAGAGCTCCAGAATGGAGTTGAAATCCCGTCCTGGACAGTAGAGACAGATACCCCAACAAAAGCAGGATCAGCTCTTTTTTACATTGCAGGTGTCTCAGTACTTTTGAACACATAGTATATATTGTTATTAGTTGATACTCAAGATTTTATTATCAGTATATGTTGTCATCTCCAGTACATTCTGTCGAGTGTGTCCAATGTATTTAACTGGTACTGTGTGAACATATGAACATTGAGTCTTCATTGGAACTATATTGAGAGATGGAGGTGATACAACTAAACACATTTAACTGAAGAAATGCCTTTTAAGCATAATTTCTAAAATGCAATTCATAGAAATGCAATTTTGTGATTGAAAAATTAGGATGCCGTATACCCTAATAGCTGATATTTCCTCCTTTGGCTGAAATAATGTCCGTTAGATGTTTCTAACCATCTAGCAATCTCTGACATTGACCGAGGAAGGATATTCCCACTCCTCCGTGTGGATTTCTTTCAGCTATGTGAGGTTTCAGCATCGGTCTCCCTCTGAGTTTATAGTGGTTTCTATGATGGAGAGATCTCCAGGACCGTGACACTTGCACCGCCACGTTTCACAGTGGTATGAGGTTCTTGTGCACAAATGCTGTGTTTGGTTTGCTCCAAACGTGTCTTCTGTGACCATGATGACATTTTAGATCTGTTGGAGTCTTCTTTACACATCTCATTGTCTGCTGTTGAGCTGAAGTTGCTAAGACGACCTGAGCTGGCCATGTTGTTCTCCACTTGTTTTGAGATTTTTTTTAAATTCTATCCCAGAGTTATTTGTAGCTACAACCTCCTTGTACCTGAACTCTTTGGATCTCACCATGTTGAAACCACTTACTTCAACAATCAAGAGCAAACCAAACTAATGTCTGAGGTTTAAAAGGCCTCTCTAACGGTGATCATCTGCACCTGATACTAATTTTAGGCATTTTCAGTCGTAACAAATGTAAGGGTGCCGGAACCTTTTCCTCACAAGAAAATCACATTTCTAATAATTACATTACCGGTGATATCAAATGGCATTATGTTTAAATATGTTTATATATCACATGACTATAATACCCAGACACTTGAGGATGGACAAGCAAATGGACACACCAGATTCCTGCAGTTTCGCTCATACCGCCTGTACTTCTGTTTTAGCTGCCCGACACCACATTGTGATGGGAGCGGTCACATCAGTGGAAAATATGCAAGACATCAAAGGTAAAGCGCGTCCTTTTCTCATTACAGTACTGATCAATGAAGTGTCCTCACACACAGCACACACACACACACACGCACTTGAGCCAGCAGCTTACACTGCTCAGCTCTGTGTTTGGTTTTAGCTGTCATTGTTCAGTACGTTTCCACCAAATCTGCTCATTTCCTATAAGCCATGGGTTTTAAAACGAGGCTTGCTTCATGTCGCTGTGCCCTAATCGCATCTCAAGGAGAAATTAGCGGCGCTTCTTTTCTGCCATCTCCGCAGATTCTAAACCTCACTGATTGAGAAAAATATACATTTTCTGCATAAACCTATGCTTGGCTTTATGATGCAAAATATGTTCCCCAGGAAGTTTTGAGGCAGTTCACCTGCATATTCCGGCGTCATTTGCATATTAATGGCGAGGCATGCTTTTCGGGTTTCCCGCAGAATGGCCCTGTATTCTCTGCATTAGCCTGCTGTTTGGATGAATATGCTAATCTGGTGGTCTGCATTCAAACGTTCGAGCTCAGGCAGATGACCTATAGGCAGGCTGCACCATCTCTACAGACAAAATAGCAGCAAATGTTCAGTGGGCGAGATGCCGGAGTACCAGGGGAAAAATAGACATGTGAAATCACTTCAGCTTGCACACAGAAAAAAATAAATAAAGAAGGAAAATAAAAAGAAAAGCACGTATGAAACATACTGACTCTCTTCTGCTGCATTTTAATTGAGAAGAATCAACAGAGCTCAGAATTATAGGGTAGAACTTATAGGTGCAAATGTTTGGACACTCCTTCTAATTAATGCATTCAACTACTTTAAGTTGCCTCCAGAATGCACACACAGATTGTCTAGTGGCTGTAGACAAGCAGTGCCAACAGAATAGGACTCTCTGGAGCAGATAAGCACGAACCCATTCACACCATACTATGTCAGGCATGTTTTAGTGGGGTAAGAAGCCCCCCGGCATTGATCCCCCCCACCCCCACCAACAATAACTATTTTAATACCCTTGACTTAAAAGAAGCACTGAATAAGCAGACGTCCCTGTTCTTTTGTCCATAGAGACATATCAGTGTTTCTGTACCCTGGTCCTGGAGGCACCCCACGTTGCACATTTTAATGCATTCCTGGCTGTAACACACCTAGTGTATCTCTGAAAGGCCTTGTTAAGGAGCGGGTTCGTTGGGAACAGGGAAATCATGAAAAGTTGAGAAACACTGGTATTTATGGTAGCAGTTTGGCAAGATGTTGACGATAGGTTTCCATATCAGGGTTATAGGGACCCCTTGCCTTTGATGACAGTTCGGTGAACTGTGGTATTGTTTGGTTAAGCAAGAAATTATGTGAAACATAAAGCAGTTGTCTTGCAGTTCTTCTGGTTAGAGATGGGATGATGCCATTTTTTCTTTATTAAATACAGATATGTTAAGTATTGGTCATGAGGACACAAATTCAATAAGCACACGAAGCTTTTAATTGAATCAAAAGTAAATGTAACAGATCATTGGTGAAATTACGCCTGAAAGCTTGGTCCAAAAGTGGTGCAAACATCAAAACTGTTTGAGTTATGGTGAGAAATTCCATCGTCTTCCTTTGTCATTATTCTATCAACAACCCTGGCAGCGAACCAGCCCCACACATTTACAAAATAAGTGTGGATTTGTCCTTAAATATTTGTCACTGAGTTTGTACCCTATTAAAGTACCTTTTCTCTAACAATGATTTTAGTATCAGATCAGGTTCTCTTATGTATCAGAAGTACAGTAATGTGCTTTTGAGGGTATATTTATGGAAGATACACCTTTGAGTACAAAGCAGTACCTACATCGTACCTTTTCTTTAATGTGCAGGGCATGATGCTACCACCACCAAGCTTAACAGTTGGTACAGTGTCCACAGCTCACCTTTACTCCTCCAAACATCTCAATCTATGCCTTATCTGACCATAAAACTTTCCTGCAGAAGGCTTTTTCTTTGCCGTGTGGTCAACTGTAGACTTAAGTTGAATTTGAATTCGGAGCAGGGGCTTGTTTTTGTCTTATGAGTAGAAGAGAGTTTGCAAAATCCTGCAAATGAAAACTTTTAATTTTTTTTAATTACATGGCATATTCTCATTTTAATTCTTGAACAAATTTGGTTTGTTCCAAAGCACACAATCCCATGTGACCAGTAGGTTGTGCTTATTGTGATGAATGAAGTGATGAAACCTCGCTTATTTTCACAGTTTGGTTTAATCGATTTTTTTATTTTTTTTTACTCAGACAAACCCAGAGAACGTCTCGACCAAAAGGACATAGATTACAGGGAGCTGATCATTTTTTAAATATAGAATTTGCCTTGGCATCACACAGGCTTCGGCAAACGTCCTTGTCATCAGACAAAAAGTATGCAGGGAATCAAATCTGATTGTGCTTTATTATCACCTGTCCTTGTCTCAACCGTGCCATCATTGAATTGATCTGCATCCACGATGACGATCCCACAGCCTGCCGGCCATTTTGATCGTCACTGTACCTTTGATGGACAGCCAGGCTCTCAGCCGTATTGATTTCCATCTCCGAACGGCGGGAGAGTGAGCGAGCGAGAGAGAATGAGGCAGAGAAGGAACGAGGGAAGAGATAGCGTTGCTGTGCACTCCTTCACTCTGTCCCTCTCTTCTCCCTCTCTCTCTCTCTAAGATTTGGGCCCCACCACCCACCGTTTGCCAGATAATTAAAGATAAATAAAACAAACATTCAATCCATCACCGCCAGTCTCTCTTCACTCTCCCTCTCGTCTCTCCTTTCTCGCTCGCTCATTCACGGTCGAGCTAATTTCGTGCCGTGGTCCTCATTTGCATGCTTATCAAAGTGTTTTGACTATCCAACAGAAGCTGCGGTATGAAGGTGGGATCATTAATATGTTAATTAGTCCTTTTGACACTTTTCACTTGGGTACGTGTGTGATATCCTCCTCATCCATGACTTCATTCACATGCTTGCCGAATGTACGCCACGTCCCCCAAATGCCATTAGCTCCTCTTTTCTGGCCCATACAAATAGGCAGAGGCTGTTTACAATGGCTGCAATGAGTACAGAGGCAAGTGGCATCTTTATTCATATGAAGGGCCCTGTAGTGGGGCTTATTCCCGTGAGCACTTCAGATGGAACTTGCAGCACTGTTGCTTTACCGAGGACACTCTGTTGTGTCTTGTGTATCCTGGCCAAAGAGCTTTGTTTTGTATTAGCCTCTCTTCAATTATTATGTGTTAATTTTGCATTTACATGCAGTAGCTAAACCCTGTTTGAGCCGTGTTGACTGAATACACAATTCTGAGCATCTTCTAAAGCACTTAAATACTTTAGAAGACACCTCATTGGCAGGACTTAGGATTACTACACTGCTTTTCCATTGCATGGTACCTACACTAATTAACCTTCATCAACTACTCGCTTACTAATAATATGTTTAGTAAGAGCAATTGAGCTGTAAAAACAATTTTCTGCCTGTAAATGTCAGCAGACATAAACTTACACAAAATATAACTTTTAATATACTTACAGGTAACGTTGTGATGCCAGCAGGAACCAGACGTGAACTTGATGTCAGAAAGACGTTTAGATCATTTTGGATCTAGGACACAGGACACCCTTTTAATGAAATGAACAGGAAAATTGTCACATATGTCTCTTTTCCATTTGCGTCCACGCTCGGAGAAAAGCACCGGGTCCGCAGCTCTGATAGAATGGCTAACAGACGCTTGTCCCGACCAGCATCACATTGAGCGTGATGTGGGGAGAGAGCGCCATCTACCCACCCAGAGAAGGAGAACATGCCAATTTTGCTCTCCCTCAGACTCTGGCTGCCAATGGCAAGCAGCATGACCTGGGATTCGAACCTGCGATCCTCAGATAATAGTGGTAGCGCTATAGACTCCATTTTGTTTCTGAAATAAAAGGATGTCCTGTCACTTCAGACTCACCCTGTATATAATATACTGCTTATTTATCTATTTTTGTGCTGAGTGCCTTGCTGTCCCTTTGTTGCTCTAACAATGTGAATTTCCCCTCTGCGGGACTAACAAAGGATTAATCCATTCTCGCTGTCCAATCAGCGCTCTGCAACGTTTACACCTCATGTTTACGTCCCTACTTGGCTTGCTTGGAACCACGGTTCCAGGTACCAGATTTGCAATAATATATAAGGTAGAGTAGCATACATACCATGCAGCGTCATTAATGTTTTGGTGACAGTTATCTGCTCGTTATTTGATCAGGACTCCACAATTGTCCAGAGTGGCCGCAGGATTCCATTCTAAACCAGCATCGACACCCGATTCCACTTCAAACAACTGATCAAATGTCTTTTGCTCATTTGACACCCCTGGATTAGAAGTTCCAACAATCACTGAGAACATTTGATGGTATTCAGCCACTAGAACATTAGTGAAATGGGGTGTTGATGATTACCTCTGAACCCATGATTCCACTGCATCTCGTCTGTAAGGTGCTGGATGGAGCTTTGTCACGTCAGGGAATGCAGTTCCACATCCCAGCATGGAGGGACTTTGTGCCCCTCTCAGCACTGGGCATGTTGACCTAAGGTTCTCATTTCAGAGAATTGTATTCTACTGGGAAAACCTTCCTGTAGAGATTATATAAGCTGCTTGTGCAGATGTATGCTTATGTCAGCAACGGCTGCACCTTGAAATAGTCAAATTCACTAATTCAAAAGAATACCTGGAAATGTTTGGACCTATCCAATGCTGTAAAACCAAATACTCAAATTGTAATGGACTGCCACATGGGGGGGATTGTAAATCATATTTTCCTGCTGAACTATCACTTTGAGAATTGGTCACATGAGGCCTCCTGAGGTGTACATTTGTCTAAGAGGGTCATGTCCTCTTAATGGGATGTTTGAATCCCAATGATGCTGCCCAAGGGAGACTTTCTGAGAGCCCAAGAAAGCACATGTGATTCTGCTGCATTCCAGGAGATCTATGGCAGGGCTGACCAGTTCTGGGCATCTTCAGGCTACAAAATGTTTGGGATGCTACAGCATGCAGGGTTTTTTTTTTGATGCCATGAAACCATGCTGTGTCAACCCTGGTTCTAGAGGAACCCTGCCATGGAAATTTGAGTGGATTCCCTGCTTTAACACAACCCCTCCAACTATGAAAGTGTGTGTTAATGGGTGGAGCTGAATTAGGTGTTTTGGGAGCAGGGAAAGTACTAAATATGCAGGGATATTTATTGAGCTACACATGCAGAAGTAGTGTCTCGCTGAATGGCGTTGGGTAAAACACAACATGCTTGGCGTCTCTGAATGGATGTCAGTTTCTGTTTCTGTAATAAAGACCAAAGGTGATCAGGCATTGTACAAAATTGCATCCCACACCAGGCCTTCTGGATGTGTGACAAGCCAACAAACCGTTGATCTTGGCTCTGACCACGGTGCCTCCACTCGCTGATTTGTTGGTCATCTCCACCAAGACAAAATTGGGCCTCATCACTGACAGTGACTCCATGACAGCATGACACCAGTGCAGTCATGCATCGCAATGGGTTGATTCCTTCTGGGTGCAACTATTTTTGACACAGTGTAGCAGCTTTCTTCTATGGTGGTGTTGGATGCTGTAATTTCCAATTTAGATACAGTATTAATATTTGATACCATTTTTGATACAGAACAAGGAGACTCAACGAGTTTACATTAAATAAATGACCACAGTAAATACAATTATCTGATAACAATAGAAGGCAGAAATACGGAGCTAAGATTGAGGATGGCTTCACATAATGTACAGCTGAATATAATCATAAGATTATTTATTTTTCAAAAGCCATGCACGAACATGTATAGCAATGGTGTAATATGAGGATAAGGATTGGATGGATAGGATCAATACTGTGGACAATGAGTATTGGTATCATTTCAAACTTTCAAAATCAATATGTACCAATATATTTATTTTTTTTTTTTTATAGCACTACGTGAAGCAGCGATAGACTGTGCATGTCTCTGAGGAATCATGTGATAGTTTTCTCAATCCTTTATAGCAAGACGTTGGTAATACTGGGTAAAACCAAGCAAAAATATTCAAAAGTTAGTAATTTAAAGGTATATATGCTGGGATATAATGGAATATAAGCTATAGGCTGTAGCTGGTTCGTAGAGAGGCTACATGTTGAATATGAACAGTACTATGGTTAGGATTTGGCCCAAGAATAGATTAACATTTTGTGTAGAAGGTTTAATTTGTGGAAAGAGATGAGCCGAATTGAACAGATAATTCACTGTAAGATAAGGTGAGCATCAGCAAGCCTTTCCAGTGAACCGGTGAAATAAAGTGCAGCCCAAAGCGATTAAAAACAGAACAACATGTTTCCGAGTCTGAAGGAAATCTCATGAAGCAGCCATTCTGGTTTTGAGTTGCCTGCGCTTTCGGGTCATTTGCTCAGCTGCAGTCCACCCACTCAGGCCCGCGCTTAATAATTACTTTCACCCAGGGCCCAATTTACTCCGGGCTACGTGATTGACAAATTTTCTCTCCTGTACCTGGTGGTCAACACGCCCCTCTGAGCTGGCAGTGGAATTACAGCAGCCGCCGGAGACAAATTACACCTCTGATAGACCTTTTGCTCAGTACGAGAGGAACAAGGAGATGATGAATGACAAACATATCTAAAAGGAGAGGAAGGGAGGAGGGGGGAGGAGAGGAGAGGAGAGGAGCAGGTAGGCCATGGCAGCTTGGTGATTATGAGGGGGATTAGTTACGCCCTGCTCGATCCCGGAGCTCTCTTCTGCACCCACATACAATCACACCAACATCATGTAACCAGGATAACACTTCACCAGAACCTGAGGATTATGGTAGATATAGTTTTAGCTCTAGCCTGGGCATGAATGGGTGGTTCACTGATCATTGGTATGCTGGGTTGTTAGTGACCTGGCACCTGGTAGAAAACATTAGATATTATACAACAGTTCATTCCAGCTGCACAAGTTGATTGGTGGAGAAGCGTCAACGTCAATGTACACTTGTATGCGACAAGGGTACAAGGGTCCCTCAAATACTCTTTGCCAGCCAGCTAACTTACTGTAAATGCTGTAAATGACCTGAGGTCACCTAGCTCTGGGATAGTATGGAATTGGCTGCCCTATATTATCTCAGAAGCCTCAGTACCTCGGACTTCCGCAGTTACCCAAATAAATTAGTTCCCAGTTCTAGATCCATAATCTGCGATTTTTTGGGAAAAGGATGTGATCACATTAGGATATTAAAAGGTTGTCCTTCCTTCTTTACTGTGGTTTTACTGCAAAACAACTCCTTGTCCTTGCTCTGAATTGGGATGAGTACTGTTTTCTGTTGCTTTCTGCCCCCTGGTTGCAGGTGCATCCCTGTGATGACGTTGCACAGAAATCTGGCTCAATGCATGTTTTGATGCATTGCAGTGCTGCAACTCAGTTGGCTTATTAGATAATTGTATGCATGAGGTGTGCAGTTCACTTAGTGTGTGGCCCCACTTATCATTTGAAGCTATTAATTGGCAAAGTATCAATATATTATGTTTGCGTCCACATCCTATTGTTTATTTATAGCTTTTTTTTTTTTCTAATATTACATTTTGTCGTAGTTTTGTAAAGCAGTACACTACCCTGAACAGTGATGTCAGTATGCATGACTCAGAATTGTTTATATCATAAAATATATATATTTATTAAGTAAAGTTGCCACTTATTTGAAAGAAATGAACAGGGCAGAGCATAGGAGCCAATGTCACATTTAAAGATTCTGTTTAATGAGTTACGCATTTAACCGTTAACCGAATTCCCCATTGCACACACTCCTTACACTGTGCGTGTTTTCGTAGTTTGCACTGTGACTGACCGGGGGGATGCCTACTGTGAGCTATCTCCAGAGTAGCACCAATGCAATGTGAGCATGAATCCCCTCATACCTTGAATTCCTCTGGATCTCTGATTTATACTGGGCAGGAGGGCAAGGAAGCATCGATACAGTACACAAGACCCACACTCATTATTCGGAGACAAACAACACAGACACAAATAGCAGTAACAACAACACCCACGGCGTTGACAGTGAGTACACACACAGGGCGCATGAACACACACACACACACGCACGCGCACGCACACACACACACACACACAGACACACAGACACGCACACACGCACACATGCACCCACCACACACACACACACACACACACACACAGCGGCGTCTACATGTGACAGCGATGTTTTGGGTGACATTTAGTTTCTGGGCTGCACAAGCTGCTCCATAAATGAGTCATGAGCAAATCTGTGAAGGCTGAATAATGCATGTGTTGAGAGGTAGAAAACAAAGCCGCACTGTTATTATTTGTTAATAGGAAACCAAAGATAATGAGGGAGCTGCTGTTTCCTACCTGCGCTCTGCTGTTTTTGGCATATGCAAAGACGGCATAGCCAATGCGTAGCTTGTGTGTCTGATTTGCTTCAACCCTTCATCCACACATACAAAAATATATAAAATAACATTCATTGCTACTTAAAATGTCTAAAAGTAGAAGGCCATCTTATTTAAACCTCAGACATTAGCTGGGTTTGCTCTTGATTGCTGAAGTGAATGGGATCACCACAGTGAGATGTCTGAGACAAACTTCCTACGTCAGGATAAAATCACGTGCTCATGCTACCATCACTTCACTCGTTTGGTTGACATTCTGATCAAATCAACCATGTTAGCATACCACTGCACACACAAGGACAGCTGTGGCCAAAAACTGCTTCGGTTTTAGCTTGATTGTTTCCTCCTATAATCTTAAAGTGCAAGATCTTGAATTACAAGAATGACAGGTTGCTCTTCTTATAGATATCAAAGTACAGGGGTTGGACAACGAAACTGAAACACCTGTCATTGTATTGTGGGAGGTTTCATGGCTAAATTGGAGCAGCCTGGTGGCCAATCTTCATTAAGTGCACATTGAACCAGTAAGAGCAGAGTGTGAAGGTTCAATTAGCAGGTAAGAGCACAGTTTTGCTCAAAATATTACAATGAACACAACATTATGGGGGACATACCAGAGTTCAAAAGAGGACACATTGTTGGTGCACGTCTTGCTGGCGCATCTGTGACCAAGACAGCAAGTCTTTGTGATGTATCAAGAGCCACTGTATCCAGGGTGATGTCAGCACCACCAAGAAGGACCAACCACATCCAACAGGATTAACTGTGGACGCAAGAGGAAGCTGTCTGAAAGGGATGTTCGGGTGTTAACCCGGATTATATCCAATAAATGTCAATCGTAAAACGAATTGACACTGTATTGGCCGCAAAAGGAGACCCTAGAACACCATACTAATCAATTATTGTGGTCTAAAACCAGGTGTTTCAGTTTCATTGTCCAACCCCTGTACGTGCATGATGTTAAATCTTCACTCTTGTGTTGATGCTGGTTTTGTAATGGTTTCATCCTTGCCCACATGTCCTGTTCTTTACACCACTGTATGTTTTAAGACAGATCTTTTTGAGTGGAATAAGAGAAGCAGGTTATTTGGCAACTACTGCCTGTACCTTTATGCAAAACCCAAGCATCATAACCTCCATGCACATCCGTTCCTTTGGTTGTTTTGTAATTTCCTAAGCCAAGACCTGTCCTGCTCTCACGAGAGCAAGCTGATGAAGCTCTTCAGCTCTAAAAAGCAGAACAGGGTGTGACGCCACCTGTGCTTTGTTTTGAGCTGTGAATTGGCTGCACAGCTTTCGGTTTTGTTCAACCCCATTCAGAACGTGTCCTTCCAGCCTAGCCTTCAGTGATGCCCGTCCTGCTCGCTGTGATTCAGCGCTCCCACATGCCGCCCGCTGCTTTCCTCTCCGCCCTGAAGAGTGCTAATTAAAACTGACGAGACTTAGCAAAGCCTCCACTTAATACGTCAAACGGGAGGCGAGTCTCGACGTTTATTAAGCTCCATCCATTCTCAGACCCCTCTTTATTTTTAGGTGCTTCTTTTTATCTATGTATTTATTTACTTTTGTTTGTTTTCCTTTTTTTTCGTAGTGCAGGGTTACTGGTGCCAAGCTCTTGATTGCCGTGGCTGCAGCTGGGTTTGAATAATTGCCTGTCTTGGCAGGAGCGTGTTGGGGTGCTAAAGTCGAGTGCTTTCCTCCTGATGTATACCTCATTTGGATTCTGCTGACAGCCTCAGGGCTGTATTATTCATACCTTGACAGATAGCACTCACTAAAAGCGTTGGCACGCAGCCAGTCAGGCGGGCGGGCGGGCGGGCAGGCACCGGGGGTACGATAGTGGAACACTGCACTTCTCTCTGGCTGCAGGGGAGAGAAAGAGAGTGTGAAACACAGAGAGGGAGAAGGTGAGAGAGGAGAGGGAGACGAGGTGTTCCAGGATGAACCTGGAACCAGTAGGCCCTGTTCAGGTCGCTGTTCACTGGGTGAACCTGAGCTACCTGCACACATGAACTACTCAGTGGAAGTTGAACAGCTAAGACATGGATGGCATTTCTATGTATCTAATGTAACTAATGAGTATCCACAAGCTCATCTCACCAGCATTGTGCAGACTGCATGTCTAAATCACCACACACTCGCCTCCACCCACTCAGACTGTCTTCTGTGGTTTCAGACGCTGGGTTTCAGAGACTGGTCGGACTAAATGATGGCTCCTCTACTGTTTTTTTTTGTTTTTTTTTCTTGCTTTGCAGCACCGCACCATTTTAAAAGGAACCGTGTCTCATAGTGTCAAATATATTTGATGAGATTAGAGAACATTATAGAAACGTTTGAATAACATTAATATGTGAATGAAAACTGATAAATTGACATTCGTTTCAAGCTTTTCTGTTTTAATGTTCAACTCAAATATTCTGATAAACTGAGGTATTGGATTTCTGATCTTCGTAAGCTATCAACAGTAAAAAGCTTTGAAATATTTCACTTTAAATTGAAAGAATATAATGAATTAAGTTTTACAGTGAAATTATTTTATATATTAAATATTTAGATTTTCCCTCATACACACGTGTCACAATCTGAAGAAAATAAGTCCTTATTTCAACAAAATATTTAAAAGTTAGAATAAAGTAAGTAAATATTGTGAGACACACCCTTTGTCCCAGTGTTGGTGGACACCCCTTCTAATGAATGCAATGTCAGTCATGGCCTAGAAGGATATAAAGCCTCTTTGCATTGAGTTGGGAGGAGTGCAGCTATGTTCTCTGGAATGATGGTGCTCCATCCTATACTTCTCATTGTTGGGGACGATCGTCCAATGTCACACCATCTAACAACCCTGTCACTGAAAGCAGTACAGTAGAGACCACAGTGTACATCAAAATCTTGACAAAATAGGTCCAAATTCATGAGTAAATATGTAATTATTGTGATATTATGAGTTGACAAAACTAAATATATATATTTTTTATGAACAGATTCGATCAATTCTATGAACTGAAACGAAGAAACTGATGGAGGTAACTTTTATATGGCTACAGGAGAAGCATCAAGAAAGGTGTCTTGCTTGAAGAATTCACGATTCTCTGTCCAGGCTCAGTCCCACAGCCCCTTCAGAATCCTGTCGCTGAACCCAGTCAAGCACTGCTGTGTGCACAGCCCGATAAGGTCACATTAATCACACCACAGTCACTCCCCCTCCAACACACACACACACAGAACAGCCCATCAAAAGGGCCCCCCCACATGCCATCAACTCCCCTCTGAGACAGGCTGCCACCGCAACCCACATTTCCATATTTAATTGGAGGCTTAATTTGATTGAACGACTGCATGGTGGAAGCAAAATTGCGTAGGGAGGATCTATTAACAATAGACACTGGCAGAGTGGCGAGGGTCTAATCAAGTCCTATTGTCAGGCTCTCAGAGCAGGGCACCAAATCACATGATGGCGAGAACCTACATTTAAATATTCTGATCACTGATTTGGGCTCTTCTTTTGATTGTTTGAATGGTTTGGAGACGAGCTCACGTGTAACTGGCATTTGCTCTCGCTAAAACAAAGACAGGCTTCTCTTCTCGAACAAACGCTCTTTAGAAATTTGTTACGCTTTTAAAAACGAGGACACTACTGGAGCGCCTTTTTATTTCACAGCAATATTCCTGTAATTTGATTATTTATTTCACCCATTGCTTCATTTTGACGAGCAAAACACACTATAATGTTCTTTGTTGGCTGAACAGGTGGAGTTCACGCTGCGTTTGTTGTTATGATTATTTTTCCGTCTTTTTTTGTTCTTGCTCCCTAAGGAGGGAGATGAAAGAGAAAGACAGAGTGTGTGTAGTGAGTGTGTAGTGAGTGCTAAGCATGCCAGGCTACTGGCGGGCGTGTGCAGCTGCTGCAGGCCGTGAGCGGGCCGGGCACCGTGACCTCTGACCTCATGGCCCTTAGCACACCCAGCCTCCTCCGTGCCTGCCAACTACAGTAAATCACTGTCCAGCCTGAAGATAACACGGAGAGAGAGCATCTTGTGGAGCAAGCAAACGGTGGAATGGAACAAAGCAGATAGATCGCTTTGGAGGAATTTCACAGCACTCTTTTTGTATGTACCGGTCAGGATATAAGATCTGTGCATAATCAATAATCTAATCTCACTTAAATTTTCATCTAAAAAATTGACACCGTGATATTTA